>JAXIVJ010004760.1:17500-79910 GCA_036785665.1 Chirona hameri | reverse complement strand
CTAACTAATGTTATAATGTATATTTGCGTATGTCTAATGAATGTCTAACTGATTTATGTTCTAACTATAACATGCATCTCCCCCGTCCCTTCCCTCCATCAAGATGTCCCTAATCAGAAACAAAGACTAACAGTATTATCTACGGGAGACCGCCTCGCCCCACGGCCATTTTCAGTAGAGACAGTTTATTGGCTGCCCTGGGGCAGAGTGCAGAGCTCGCTGGGTTTATGTGCACATGCCTACCAAAGAGTGGCTGCACCCGAAGAATACCAGGTGGAAGTGGGGTTACCCGGCGACAAATCAGCTTTGGGAATGTTGTGCTGTACTACGTCGTGGTTACCTTATAAACCAGACCAATGCAGGGTGATACAAGTCGACAAATCAAACGTTTCGAAAGTTCCGACTATTCGACCCATTCTCCTCTAACCCATTTTAACCCATTTTAGATCGGACGTCGGACAAAATGTGGTATACCTTAGCATAGGCTTCATTGTTTGTGTCTTGAGTTAACACGCGCAAAGCTAAGCCATTTCGAACTGCGCCATGACGATCATCAGGGTGAGAATGTCCTTCATGCTCTGGACGAAGAAGGTCCTGTCCAGGGTGAAGTAGCCGGCCATATCCATGTGAACCTGCTGTCCCTGCAGCAGACGCAGCAGCTCGGTCAGCTCCGGGTCCTGGGCGGTTGGACCGGCGCTCAGCAGGCGGCTGCGCAGCAGGACGGCTGCCTGCCGAGACTGCCGGCTGAGGTCGTGGCCGGCGTTCGTCGCCAGCTTCAGCAGCATCAGCGGCAGCGGCGCCAACAGCATCCGCAGCAGCATCAAGTACAGATAGTCGCCTTCCGACACGGTGAACAGGTGCGCTTCCATGTAGATGCTGATCGACACGTCCAGCAGCAGCATGTACAGGTAGCCGGCGATGAAGCCGCCGAAGGTGTGACACAGCAGGTCGGTCAGCTGGCTGAGGTGGCCGTGCTGCCGCGTCAGCCGCCGCAGCTGCGGCACGTTACCCTTTCGCAGCGCCGTCTGCAGGCGGTCGTCGACCGCGCGGAAGGCGTCCTCCAGACTCCAGCACGCGCCCGTGAAGATGGCGATCCAGAAGAAAACACCGCCAAAAACGCCAATATTCGCCACGATAGTGACGATTTGGAGCCAGACGGGAAGCTGAGACGTCACGAACATGATAATCACATAGGATAATACCGTCAGCAATATTGCCAGGACAAATCGCCGAAGACAGCGAGCGGACGACTGGAGATCGACGGCTCCGAACAGCTGCTCGTGCTCACGGCAGGCACAGAAATACGCCTGCAACCGCGGGGCCCGCACCCACACCCACACAGCCACACCCGCCCACAGAGCAGAGCCGTGCAGCCTCCAGATCAGAGAGTACACGTCGACTGCGTTGGAGGGAATCCAGGACTGTGGCATGGTAACCACGCTCGTCACCAGCAGGGCCAGCTCCAGCGCGATGAGCAGTGCGCAGCGGGCCGCCGCAGAGAGCACAGCCTCCACCTGGCGTCAGAGGCCGAGAGCGGCAACAAGCCGGTCCCAGCGGCGCCCAGCAGCGCCGGGCGCAGCGCGCTCACGAACAACCCGGGCCCGGCATCCTCTGGGGACCGTGGGACCAGTCAGACGGGACACATGACAGGTGACCTGGGCCTGATCTCCCCTGGGGACCAGTCAGACGGGACATATTACAGGTGACCCGGGCCTGACCTCCCCTGGGGACCAGTCAGACAGGACACATGACAGGTGATCCGAGCCTGACTTTCCCTGGGGACGAGTCAGACGACACATGACAAGTGACCTGGCCATGACCTCCCTTGGATGCCCCTGGGGCCCAGGGGCTTTACCTCCCCTGGGGCCTGACCTCACCTGGGGACCAGTCAGACGAAACACATGACAGGTACCCGGACCTGACCCTCCTGGGGACCAGTCAGACGGGACACATGACAGGTACACGGGCCTGACCTTCCCTGGGGACCAGTCAGACGGGACACATGACAGGTACCCGGGCCTGACCTCCCCTGGGACCAGTCAGATGGAACACATGACAGGTAACCGGGTCTGACCTTCCCTGGGGACCGTGGGACCAGTCAGATGGGACACATGACAGGTACCCGGGCCTGACCTTCCCTGGGGACCGTGGGACCCAGTCAGATAGGACACATGCCAGGTGACACAGGCCTGTTTACGCAACCTTATGATCTTACACATGTTCTTGCAACGGAGTCGTCCCTGTTATTTTATTTTTCATAACTATTTATTGCACTCTTCATAACCAATGTCAGTCACCTTAATTAATAATACTTTTGCAACTTATTATCATGCATAGGTGTACGTTCCTACCTTTCATTGTCATAGCCCACTTTTGATAAAAGTGGTCAGCAAAATTAACGATCACAAATTTCTTGGTTATGATTTGTGTTTTGCAATGCATACCCTGGAAAATATACATACCTTGATATTTCGGTTCAACTGCCATTGCTGATAGTTGGAGGAGACAGCGTCGTCGGGCTGCCGATGTGTAACAGAGGTCGGGTGCGGCGTTTTGCACCTTCCAAGCCGCTGTGTGTGCTGCTGGCCACATCGAACCGTTTGC
Organism: Chirona hameri; assembly: GCA_036785665.1. Taxonomy (NCBI): domain Eukaryota; kingdom Metazoa; phylum Arthropoda; class Thecostraca; order Balanomorpha; family Balanidae; genus Chirona; species Chirona hameri. The sequence goes on along the minus strand of JAXIVJ010004760.1, from coordinate 77,306 downwards.
TTTCTGACCGAGCAGCGGTGCGAAAACGACGGCAATGGACGCCCTGCACGTCGCTTTGCAAGGGCGTTATGAACAGAAGTCTTGTTTACACAGGAACTGCATCACAGAAAGTGTCGCGACACTTGGCAATCCACAGTGAAAGCCATAAAGTGTTGGCATTCTCACGTTTACCCGCCCTTGACTGTAACAGAGGTCGGGTGCGGCGTTTTGCACCTTCCAAGCCGCTGTGTGTGCTGCTGGCCACATCGAACCGTTTGCTTTCTGACCGAGCAGCGGTGCGAAAACGACGGCAATGGACGCCCTGCACGTCGCTTTGCAAGGGCGTTATGAACAGAAGTCTTGTTTACACAGGAACTGCATCACAGAAAGTGTCGCGACACTTGGCAATCCACAGTGAAAGCCATAAAGTGTTGGCATTCTCACGTTTACCCGCCCTTGACTGGAGCTTCCGCCTCAGAGTGCCTCGAAATTATTGTCTGTACACAGTTATTGTAAGGAGCTGACTGTCAGACCTGCGATTGCATCGCCAAGTGATGACGGCGATTGACGGCGACGGTCGATTGATAGAACACTGCACAGATGAATATTTGTATCTCAAGTTGACCGATACCGGCGTCACAGATGTCTCGGAAATGGCTATCCGTCGTGTCGCTTGCGACGATTGAGAAATTTGCCTTGCGTCAAAAAATATAGTGTCGATATTTTGAGCTGATCTCAAGGTCAAGGTCAAATTTAAACACGTAGCCAGTCAGATGCTCTATTAGCTACACACCTGGCGATGTTTCATAGACCTAAGGTTTGAAGTACTGTGGTCGCAGATATCGTCGCTAACTTAACCCGGCAGTCACTGGGGTATGTTCTGTAACACGACTCACGGGGGGGGGGGCCTTTTTTAGCCCCACTGGTATATTCAGAACTAATGATCGCAGCGGGACGTGCAAGGCAGCATTCCAAAGCGCTCAATAAGATAAACCAAACGCATACTTAAAAATGTCAAATTAGGTCACATGTCAGGTCACGGTCAAGTCAAACTTCAAAATCGAGGTATTTGAGTTTATGGACAATACTTGCCATCCATGGCCTTCGATTGCGCCTATAATCCCCAAAGTGCTGTCAAAGGTATGCTACATATCCCACATGAGCTAAAGTGAGATTGCTGGAAAAGATCAAGGTCAAGGTCAGGTCACAAAATGTCACTACACACAAAATATCTACGAAAATCATGCAGCACATGTTTTATGGATGGTTTTACGCGTAGAATTCGATAGTGATAGTCAGTGTACCACCTGACTTCATTTACGTGAAGTTAGTGTCAAGTGCAGGTCAAGTTCAGGTCACTGAAGGTCTAAATTTGAAATTGATAAATCGAAATGAATAAAACATGTTTCTATATCAGTTGCATCTAACAAATGCGGTGCTGGCATTTATTTGTCTTTATCTGATCAATAAAGGTAAAAAAACGCAATTTCAAAATATGACGTCATGATTTACCCATACTTTATATGCCATGTTAGTAAAAAGATGATATAATTTTGAAATTTGGTATGGTAGTTGCCAATATGTCTTTATCTGACATATATTCCGATTTTTTTTTAATATCTTTGAAAAATTTGATTTTGTGGGCATGAAAAAAAAATCAATTTTTGGGGTCAAAAACCTTTTTTTTTAATTGCGAGATAGCTGGTTTGTAGCCCTTGCCATTTTATACCTTTCAGAGTTTTTTATTCCTTTTTGCTTCAAATGTGGCATTTGTACGCCCTGGCAAAGTTTAGCTTATTTTTGTGTCAAAATCGTGTTTAGTGTCGTCACTAAATTCACTATATCTCGAAATATTTCTCACAAAAGGTGTAAAAATGATGTCCGGAAAGGTACTGAAAGTTTGGCGTCAATATCTGCATTAGTTGTCGAGATATGCTTAATATTCCTAAGGGAGAAGGGGGGGGGCTAAAAAAAGACCCCCCAGTGACTCGAGGGTTAATGGATATATACCCGATATATAGCCCGGGTGTGTTTGTGGAGCGTGAAGGACGGAGCGGCGTGATGCGAACATATCAGTGCGAGGTCCACTGCATTTATCTGTTGTTGTTTTTTCATGTAGAATCATCAGGTGGACGTTTGTATTCGTAATTTCGAGGTTCTGCATTGCACATGACACGTGGCATGATTAAGAAAGAAATACAGGTAAAAGCAGCTGGTGCCAGCGCGGTTCGAACCCACGACCAATATACGAATACGCTAGAAGTAGACAGCTATGCCGACTGAGCAATTTGGGCTGATGTGATGAACACTGTCATTCAGTCTCCAATATTGGATCTCTGCCAGCTCAGGACAGGCGACCTCTTGACCCTCCAGACAGACGGCCCAGACCACCACCCGGGTCGCGGCGCATTCCATTCCGACAACGCCCCGCACTCCCTCCCTCCCTCCCTCTCCCAAGGTCACGCACCTGCCAGACAGCCGCAATGGGTACCAACCTACGGTGGGGAAACCACCTTTGGTGTGTCTATCGCGACCGTAGCGCCAAGTGGTGGCAAGGGAGGATCATTATGAGACCGACTGTACATACGCCTTCATGCGTATACATACTGCCGTATACACGCCTTCATGCGTACACATACTGTCGTACATATACCTTCATGCATGTTACACAACATACTGTCGAGCAGACGTATTACGAGCGAACGCGAAGCACTCGCTCGTCCTTGCGTGGTGTATGGGAAAAATCAGATTATGAGCGGCCCGGCCCTTTTGAGAAGCTCGCATCTCTGCAACCGCACGTCCGATTGCCAAGCTGACTTCTTTGCTTAGCAGCCCCATCTAACCTACCCCGTTTGAGACCAGTGCCGACTCATATGGGTGACTACCACTGGGCGTGGCACGTGCCGCGTGAGGGGTGTTGAAAAGTATTTTCTCGCAATAGCTCCGCAACGGCTGGGAAGAATATGTGCAAATGTCGTGTGTGGTTAGGGACCCCTCAGCCGTCACTTTTACACAACTCAGGGGTGGGGTGACTGCACGTGCGCACGTTCACACCCTTATTCTATATCTCAGGAACGGCTGAGCCGATTGTGTTCAAATTTGGTGTGTGGTTAGGGACCTCTCATCCTCCAGTTTCCCACAAGTCAGGAGTGGGATGTCTTTGCACGTGCGCACGTGTACACCCCTATTCTATATCTCTGGAATGGCTGAGCAGATTGTGTTCAAATTTGGTGTGTGGTTAGGGACCTCTCAGCCCCCACTTCCCCACAAGTCAAAGGTGGGTGCCTCGGCACGTGCACACGTGCGCACCATTTTGTTGTATATTTATCGTTTTTCCACCAACATGACGTCATCAAAACATGATTATCTCCCAAACAACTTAACCAATTTCAATAAAATGTTTACAGCATACGTATAATTGTTGTAAACTCAGCTACCGAAATGTTCAGTAAGATGCGCTGCATGTGTAAAAAGTTATTTAAGAAAAACTTCAGGAGGGGGGGGGGGCTGTCAGGCTGTAGGGTGATGGTTTAAATAACGAAATCTCTCACCCCAAAAATAATAAATAGTCACATTAAGGCCAATTCCGAGAATAGGTGGTCCAGAATCGCTTATCATGCAATTTCCCAGGACTTGCGACTCAATCATGGGAGCCATGAGGTCAAGGAAAAAAGAAATAATATTTTAAAAGAAGATAGAATATCTAGGAATAAATTACGTGGATTAACATTAATGTAAAACAAAAAATATGAGCAGGCAGCTTGATCCACCATAAATTGATATTTTAAATTTGTATCATACATTTTATTGTTTTGTTAAGCTATAATTCTTCTCACGAGAGGTAAATCAACCTGCAAATAACATTAAACTTGAATGACGTCATTGAAAAATAAATATGGAACTCAGAATTCAGAAGTAGCTGACGTCGTCAATTGTAGCGCGTATTGCTGCACTGGTATTTGTATTACCTTGGCTGCACCAGTGAATCCTGGGCACTTATGAATTGTGGCACTTATTAGCTCTTGCACTTCTGAATCCTTGGCACTTATGAACGGTTTCCCAATACTGTTGTTTTGGAGTAAGGCGCATAGCAATACGCTCCACAATTCACTACGTCAGCTACTTCTGAATTCTGACTTTCATATTTGTTTTTTGATGACGTCATTCAAGTTGAATCTTATTTGTAGGTTTATTTACCTCTCGTGATAAAAATAATAGCTTAACAAAAACAAACATTGTATGATACAAATTTAAAGTATCAATTTATGGTAGATTTGCTTGAAAATATTTGTTGTTTTACAATAAGGTTAATCGACGTAATTTATTCCTAGATATTCTCTCTTCTTTTAAAATATTATTTATTTTTCCCTTGACCTCATGACTCCCATGATTGAGTCGCAAGTCCTGGGAAATTGTAAGCGATTCTGGGCCACCTATTCATTCTCGGAAATGGCCTTAATGTGACTACTGACTATTTTTGGGTGAGAGATTTGGTTATTTTAACGAAATTAGGGGTTTGCTCCGAACACGTACTGCAGGGGGGTTGATTCCCCCTCGTGAGATCTAAAAAACTACGCAACGTAGCGACAATCGAAAAACGGAGTTTGATAGCTTGATACAAGTTCTATCGATATTATTTAATATTTGTTTAGGTCAGGTCAAAATTGAGGTCACCAGAGGTCATCAAATGTCAAATGTTCCAGTTTGTTCCCCGTTTTAGGACTTTGCTCCAGAAATTCCCATATATCTCGGAAACTATGCTAGCTAGCAGGGGCGTCGCCACAGGGGGGGACGGGGGGACACCGTCCCCCCCAGCCGTTAGGCTGGGGGAGATTATCCCCTCCAGTTTTGGACAGTCTCCCCAGGCATTTATCTGCACTTCACTCGGAAACAATGCATTTTGTCAATATCGTAGGCGTTTGGAAAAGCATGTGCTCGGCCTTTTCCCCCTTTCGACTTTTCTCCTTTTTGAAGAGAATTTGGCAGCAATTTAAACAGCGTTTAGACAGCAGAAGACATGAGGCATGGCGCGAAATGGGCTCTGTTGGTTGTTTACCGCACCCTTTGTGTACTGTTTCCTAATAAAACATAGTGTCTGTCTGTTCTGACTTCTGTGCCTGTCCCTACCACATTTGCCTCTTTAGTCTTTTCTTTCCCACGTGTTTTAACCTTGGTTGAAATCAATATGGATATAAGAAGCTTCTTCAAAAAAGGTTGGTACATAATGAATCGAAAATGTATTGTATGGCATTAGCTACAGGGGCGCAGCCAGGGGGGGGGGCAAGGGGGGCAATTGCCCCCCCCCCTCTTACGGGTCACAGGGAGTCCCGCCGAGATTGGCCCAGATACCATTTGCATTAGCTAAATGGCTTTCAAAAAGTCACAGGAGCCCTCAAACCAGGCAAGGGTTACTCTGGTGCATGTCAAGGGCCTTCAGAGACACTGAAGGGCTTTCGAAGCCGGCCCAGGGGGCCTCTTGGGCATGTCCAGGGGCCCATTGAGCCCACCTAGGGGCACACAAAAACTGTATAGGGGCCTCTCCAGCATGTCCAGGGGCCCATTGAGCCCACTCAAGTGTGCAAAAACATGCCCAGGGACCTTTCGAGCATGCCCTGGGGCTCATTGAGCCCACTCAGGGGCCCCTAAAACCTGCCCAGTGGCCTCTAGAGCATGTTCACTTGTCTAGGGGCCAATTGAGTCCACCCACGGCCCAACAAACCTGCCCAGTGGCCTCTCGAGCATATCCAGGGGCCCATTGAGTATGTTCAGGGGCCTCTAGAGCCTGGCCAGGGGCCATTATAGTCTGTTTTGGGGCCCCTTGAACCTGCCCAGGGGCCCATTATAGTTTTCCCAGAGGACCATCGAGTCTGTTCAGGGGCCTCTCGAACCTGCCCGTGGGCCATTAGAGCCTGCCCAGAGGCCTCCAAAGCTTGCCCAGGGGCCCATTGAGTCTGTTCAGGGGCCTCTCGAACCTGCCCAGGGGTCTCTCGAACTTGCCCAGGGGCCCATTGAGTCTGTTCAAGGGCCTCTTGAACCTGCCTAGGGGCCATTAGTCTGTGCAGGGGCCTCTCGAGCTTTCCCAATGGTCCATTGATCCTGTTCAGCGGCCTCTCGAACCTGCACAGGGGCTATTAGAGTCTGCTTAGGGACCTCTCGGCTTGCCAAGGGGTCATTGAGTCTGTTCAGGGCCCTCTCAAGCTTACCCAGAGGACCATTGAGTCTGTGAACGGGGCTCTCGAGCCTGCCCAGGGGTTGCTAGCCGTCGCCTGCAGCGCCTGCTATAGCTGGAGCGCCTGCTAGCCGTGGTCGGCGCGGTTATAATGAGCGGTAATGTGCTGTACTCTGACCCACCTGGTGCAATGTTTTCTTGGGTTTCAAAATGGTTATTTGATAAGTCTGATGCGTTTTTGAATTCGTGGTGGTGGGGGGGGGGGGGGTTATGGTAGTACAAAACAATTTAACAATTTTCCTCTCAGGAGTGTGTGCTGCAATATTTGTCAGCCAGGGGCGTCGCCGACGGGAGGGTCGGGGGAGGTCTGGGCAAACTTCCCTCACTTTTAGAAGGCGGGGGAAGGTCGACCCCTCCCTCCCACACACACACACACACACACACACACACACACACACACACACACACACACACACACACACACACACACACACACACACACACACACACACACACACACACACACACACACACACACACACACACACACACACACACACACACACACACACACACACACACACACACACACACACACACACACACACACACACACACACACACACACACACACACACACACACACACACACACACACACACACACACACACACACACACACACACACACACACACACACACACACACACACACACACACACACACACACACACACACACACACACACACACACACACACACACACACACACACACACACACACACACACACACACACACACACACACACACACACACACACACACACACACACACACACACACACACACACACACACACACACACACACACACACACACACACACACACACACACACACACACACACACACACACACACACACACACACACACACACACACACACACACACACACACACACACTTTTTGAGGGAAAAACAATTTATCGTAAAAATTGTCTTTGCAGTGCAGTAAAAATCCAGCTATCTAGTGTCAAAAACTGGAAAATGTCGCGCCGCTTCGCGGCATGACACAAGTTTCGCAATTGCTTATACAAATTTGGAAAATGGGAAAAAGAATTGCATTAGGTGTCTGGCAGAGGCTCTCATTGGCGGTAATTGCTGGCCCCAGGGCCCATTCCCTTCATAAAATATTAACTTCTAAGTTTCAAGCAGGCTACATGTTCAGCTAGTTTTCCGAGTTCCTAAAAAGGCGACGCGAACGCAAAGACGAGGAGATCGGCACCCGGAAGCTGCTCCAGCGGTGCACAATTTTCTGGACCGAAGAGCTAATAGTCAAAACAGGCCAGGACCATCTCCCCAAGCCATCTCACCTCACGGTCTGGTTCCAATATTAACATTTCGTTTTCCAGGACCTAAAATTAACATTTTCACGCCGCTTCGCGGCGTCACATCGGTAGTCATCGTCATAACGAAGCCATAGCCATCGTCATCGGTTCGTCGTAACGCTGATTTGAATGAATATCATTTTTAACTTATTTTTCTCTACTAGGAACACCGCCTATATTTCTGGGTTTTATCAGGTAAAACCGTAAAAATTTCGCGCCGCGAAGCGGCGCTAACTAGCAAGTACATACCTACCTACTATAACATGAAAATCCACATTCAAAATGCTGCAAAGGCTTAAATACACGTATCAAGATGGGGGTATATTTATTTGTCATTTCAGCCGCCCCCACACTCAAAAGCCGACCCTCACCTGTTGTCATGGCTAAGATATGTTTTCTCTCCTGTACGTAACAATACGCTCAGTACAATGCCTACTGAGGGTCCTGGTCCAATCCAGCTCATCAAAAGTAGACGAAGAAAAAATGTTAAAAAGGGGGCCTCACAAAATAAAGTGGCCGAAATCCGTAGAGTGTTTCATATCCAGGGGAATTTTTTGTGTGGGTGGGGGGCCTCTCCCAGGTGCTTGCCTCCCCCCCTTTCTGAAGGTCTGGCTGCGCCCCTGATTAGGTATGCAAGGGCACAATTGATCACAATCAATGGAAAATATCCCACATAGATCATGTCGTACGTTTTCTAGTTTGTGATAAGGTCAAAATAACATGTTATTTTATTCCTTCTTGCATGCTTGGTAGCAGCTGCAGGACTGACCATCTTCAATTTGTTAAGGTGTAGGTATTATCAATCTAGGTATTACCGTAGGTATTACCAGTCTATCAATTCGTCCCCCCCCCCCCCAGTCCAAAACCCGTGGCGACGCCCCTGCTAGCTAGAAACAAACAAAAAAAGCGATCGCCAGCCATTGAAATTTGCAACCGAATGAAGTCATCAAATTTGATCGCCATTTAATATTTGAGGCTCCAAAGGTAAAAAAATGAAAAAAAATGCTACTTTTTTGCAAAACCGTTTTTTGCTAATAACGTTTTACCTAATAACGATAACGGAAAACTGTTTACGACATTGTGTTTGCCTCTTCAAGGCGCTTTGCATAACATACATGGTGACCGTGTTAGGTCAACTTCAAAATTTAACTTCAGGTCACGTGACCTTGACCTGAGGTCACGTCCCAAGTAGGTCATATTGCATATAGGGAGACGTGTCTCGCCGAGAAAAATACATTGCTGTCGGTTTTACTTCTCCATCTTCATTATGTCGCGAGTTATTTACACCAAAGTGATGGTAAACTCGGATGACCTCAAATTACCCCATAGGGGTCACTGAACAAAACGTACACTTGGATCATCAAGAATATCGTATAATAACATTATACAGAAGTAATTGGACTAATGTCATGCATATCCTTGAAATAGGAAGCATTGCAATATTTCCCCGTTGACTTATTATGGGGAGGTCACGAAATTGATCTGACCTTAGGTCACCGATATCAAAATGCCGAGATAACCGAATTGTAAGTACTTATGCCCTCATGACACTCTGTAAGTTTCAAACTGATCGGTGAGAAACTCCGGCTTTGGCACAACTGCAAACGTTTTTGGAGGTGGGGTCACTTGACCTGGTCTGGTGACCTGACCTGAGATGACCCGAGGGTCATTTTTTTAAAGTGTGCGCAATTGATGTCCTAACAGGTGTGCCAAAACTCGGCGGCGCTGCACGAGGCCGTTGCTTCGCTATCTGCGAAAAACCTGAGAGGGGGGGGGGGGGTCACCCCTCCCCCTGCAGTGCGCGAGTTAATATGTGGTTGGCTTCAATCAGGTGAGATGACACAAAGTCATGTTGTCCTAGATATGGCTCACTGGAAATTTGATAGAGGCCATGCCAATGTTGTTTGTTTGTCCAATATTTCCTAATGTTTAAAATGCCATTTTTGATGCTTGATTACTTTGATACTTTAATCTTCTTTCAGTGGCTTATTTATGAATATTGTAAGTAACCATGTATTTCATTAATGTGTATTGACTTTCCTACATCCATCCTACCTCAAGGTATTGACATTGTTGTCCTGTTGTTGTTCTTGCAATGTTCTAAAATATAGATGTTCTAGCAAAGTATATTTGTAGGATACAAATAACATAACCTATTTCATATGTTGAAAATTTATCTTGCTGTGACCAAGCTGGGACTCAAATTGACCTCGCTGCTGGCACGCAGTGACGTCTGAACTAGGTCAGCTGCCGTGACCGGAGCAGTGACCAAGAAATTATCCTTTCCTGCATCTCTAGTAGGAATGCCTACCTGAATTATTTGACCTGACAACCTGGTGGTATGCAAGAAAATCCTTATTCTGAAACCTGGTTGCAAATAACAATCAAACCATACCAAAATCTACAATTGATTTAATCTTCATTTGTTTTCTGGCTTTTTCTTGTGGTGAAAGTCATGGTTGTATTGAACGTTTCATGTGAAACAAGGACATATTTAATTCTTTCAATTGTCACCACAACTCACAAGTAAATATTACATCACTGACATTGAATGTGGGAGTTTAAAGCATGGCATAAATGCATTCATATATTTTAACACCACAAAAGGTGAAATATGCTTAAACTTTGAAATGGTGGGAACGGGAGCCCCATCAGTTATGAATTGGGGTTGGAACGGGGTTGGATCTCGCTGAATGGGCTGGAACGGAATGGGGGCTGAAAATGTGTCCCGTGAAGGGCTCTAGTCGGCAGACATGTCATGCGGCACAGTATGTCACCAGGCACAGACTGCAGAGACATCTAGTGGCGGGAGATGTAAAACAGACAAGCCGTCCGGTGCAGTATGCTATCAGGCGCAGACTGCAGAGACATCTAGTGGCGGGAGATGTAAAACAGACAAGCCGTCCGGTGCAGTATGCTACCAGGCGCAGACTGCAGAGCCATCTAATGGCGCACATCATGCGGCACACAGCATGAGCAGTGCAGTGCATGTGATGTGCTTGCCCTTAGCCACGCTTAACTCAAGATTTGCGGGGATGGCTTGTGGCAGTGTTTTCAATCTGACTAATCATTTTTCGTCTCTATGTTCGGCATCTACAATCCAACTCAACGCTCAGCCGGCAGTGATGCAACTTCGAAGTGATTAACTATTTTTCGACAATATGTGCAAAATATGAGAGCATTTCGTGTGATAGCATGGATTTCAAACTTGCAATAAAAAACAATAATTCAATTAAAACTACTCAAACAGTCTCGTTATTATTATATAAAAAACATTGTATTTTTGATGCAGAACGAGACTTTCTATTCAATAAAGCATTGCAGATAGCCGTTATCGTATAGCTTAACCACTTGATTTGGTGAACGTTCCATAACCGAACTGCAACTTATTGGATTTGCAATACCTTGATTAGCATTAGCATTTAAGAACAACAAATAAAGGAGCAAATTTGCAGGAGTCAAGCCTATCTGTTAGTCCGCCCCTGTAGCTCAGTTGGAAGAGCGCCGGGCTTCTGACCTCACCCGGTAGTGGCAGCCCGGGTTCGAGTCGCTTCGGCGCTCGCTATTTGCCACTGACTGGGATGGCCTGTGGCCGGTGGCAGCGGTCACACTCAAGGTCAGGGGACGTCAGAGGGCGGGGCGGACCGTGTCCAGTTTGTCGGGCACGTAAAACTTTCGCTTCAAAATTCTGCCGGACGCCAGGAATTGCTTGATCGGGTGGTGGGGTCAGGGCCTGCGCAACAAGCTATGCTTAGCGCGGGGCCTAACCTCGGAAATCCATCCATTCAAAAAACATTCGGACAAAACTTATTTAAAAAAAAAATGCAACTATTGGTGAAATAATTATTTTGCGACAATATTCAATGACTTAAACATATACAACGTGATCATAAACAAAATATCCTTTTCGTTTTGTCATCTCATGAGTCATGAATTGATACATACATCGGATGTTGAGAAGTCCATTGTGTGTCTGTGTTTTTTTACTTACACAAACAGGAACAATTGCAAAATTTGAAATATCACATCGCGTGAGCCAGGGGACATAAAGTTGCATCTCTACTCTATTTCACAATCACGCAATTGGCGTGAAAAGCTTTAAAGCGGTGGGCGTTGTGGTGGGTCGGGCAAGAGAGGGCGAATCATGCGGCACAGTATGCCACCAGGCGTAGACTGCAGAGACATCTAGTGGCGAGAGATGTAAAATAGACAAGCCGTCCGGTGCAGTATGCTATCAGGCGCAGACTGCAGAGACATCTAGTGGCGGGAGATGTAAAACAGATCAGCCGTCCGGTGCAGTATGCTACCAGGCGCAGACTGCAGAGACATGGCGGGAGATGTAAAACAGACAAGCCCTCCGGTACAGTATGCTGCCAGGCGCAGACTGCAGAGACATCTAGTGGTGGGAGATGTAAAGCAGACAGGCCGTCCGGTGCAATATGCTACCAGGCGCAGACGACAGAGACATCTAGTGGCGGGAGATGTAAAACAGATCAGCCGTCCGGTGCAGTATGCTACCAGGCGCGGACTGCAGAGACATCTGGAGGCGGAGGTTGAAGTGTTGGCTGACTGACGAGGCATCGGGCACAGCATCCTTTAGGTGCATACTTAAATATGGCTATTGACATTGTGCTGACTGGTCAAGTATTCTGTCAGGCAGATATACCTAGAAATATAAACAGGAAAAACAAGCAGCCGATAAAGTATACGGTTCTTAGTAGCCATGCACGAACCGCTAGGAGATAGACGTAGCTAGACGAATTTCTAGCTATAGAGCCACCAAGCAACAATGATTAAAAATCGTAGAAAGAAGAGAAACATGTTTACATGTTTTTCCTGAGTTCGAAAATGTCCACCGGGCCGTCGCTCGGAAAGTGGGAGGAGTTTGTTTGTGTGTGTGTGCGTTTGTGTCGTTTGTGTGTGTGTCTGTCCGACGGAGCATATTGGCACGTGGAGCCCAAACGACCGGGCCGATTTCGACGCGGGTGCACCGTTCGATGCAGCAAAACGGAAGACAGATGATGGTACCATTTTTGGGTCAATCGATGGCACGTGGCACGTGCGAAGTGCCAAAACGTGGGCGCCATCATTTTTTCTTTTTTTCGCCTCCTCAGGTCACACGGTTGGTGACACAGACTTGCTACTCGCAGGTCACGTACACGATACAACGGCCCAACATCCCTTAAGGGCCGCCGATCCTGAGGGGGGGGGGCAAAATAAACTCACCAGGGGTAACACCCCTGGAGATATGGTCGTCTACTGCCTGTCAATATTGAGCAAGCCAGACCAAATTTGATGTGCCGAAATAGCTCACTGATCGTTTTCCGGCGATGCTTCACTCGGGGTGGCACTTGGCACGTGGCACGTGTTAAATGCAAAAAGGCAAATTGAATTCAAGAGGCTTCACAGGTCAAACGGATGGTGCCAGAGATTCCATATTTGGAGGTCTCGTGCAAGTCACCATGCACGAGTGCCCATTAGGTCAGTGACCATGAGGGGGTTCAGCTTACGCCACCAGTGGGTCAAAGCGATGGATTGACGTCAGAGGAGCGGGCCAACGCCGTCAGCTGGTGCCGGCCGGCCGTGGATACTGCGCCGCACAGCACTGAGGCACGTCGCCCAGTGGCGGCTTGTGGTGACGTCACAGTCTGAGGCCACCGCAACGGCCAATCGGCGGCGGCAGATCGCATCTCGCGTCTCACACGTCTTCTGGTGTCCTGTTTACTTACCGAAGGCCAACACGCAATCAGCTGTTGGTTTCCAATCCAGATATACTTCATTCATTGCCTTGCTGTGCCGGCGACCAATTATGTGCTGGTATTGTTTTAGGAATAATCTTTCTTTATATATCTTTATATGTATATTTGTCTTTGATGGTAGGTTTAGTGGTGTCGATCAATGTTTTCTTGTTATATTTCTTGATCTTTTAGCATCATTTAACGAAGTTTGCTCCATAGCAACAAACATGACTTGCCTTATCATGCGGGAATATTTACAGCATTTGCACAGCATTTACTTAAATAATAGTTTGATGTCGCCCAGTGCCCTATCATGGGGAAAGGTGGAAAGCGACACTATATGTGACACAAATATTTGGTGATGATCAAGAAAGAACATTGCTTTTCAGCATCAAGAGAAATACAAAAAAAAAATCGTGCATGATTATGTTTGTATTGTGAGAGAAAAGCTGGTTCTGTGGAGCATAGTAATGAGTAGATAAATGACATTAGCATCAGCAATGTTTTGTCTGTACGTTTACCTTGCCTATCACCATCACTACCCCTCAATTGCAAATTACAAATAAATGTAAATTGCATTTAATTTGCAGATTGTAAATTGCATAGCAAATTGCAAATTGCAATTTGCAAATTGCATTGCAAATAAAACGTACAAATAAGTTTGTTGCTCTTTTAGTCAAGTTGGTAGTTCAATAGGATATAATATAGCCGCAGAGGCAAGCTGTAGAGCCACAGCAGAGCCTACAGGTAACAATTAACATTGATAATACATTGTTCTGGTGACTGTTGCTTGTGCTTTGCAAGTATTTGACAGATTTATGCCATAACTGGAACAATACTTTTTAAACAGCACAAGTGCATTTGCAGTGGAGTATTTAAAACAAGTTGTTGAGCGGGGTGGGGGTAGAAGCCCGTCAGCTGTCAGCACAAAACATGTTGTTGAACAGGGGGAGGGGTTGTAGCAGACCAATCAGCCCAAAGAAGTTGTTGAGCAGGAGCAGTGCCCAAAATTCCATTTGTAAATTGTATAGAGAATAAAGTGCCAGTGTTTATGGAGGTTTATGGTTAAAGGGGGAAGCTTTTTTTATGGGAAGTTTATGGGAAAGGCTTTCAGGCTTTCGGCCTGATGGTAAACCATTATGCTCAAAGGTAAGTTGGTAGTTGACAGCCTTGGTAGTTGACAGCATGCCAGTCTGCATGTAAGCTGCTGTAAGGATATGGTAAACCATTATGGTCAAAGGTATGTTGGTAGTTGACAGCCTGCCGGCCTGCATGTAAACTGCTGTAAGGATATGGTAAACTGCTAGGGTAAACTGCTGCAATGGCCCGGGCATGTCCTAACCTCAGTCTTTTCATGCTATTCTCAAATTAAAACTAGGGTAAACTGCTGTAATCCCAGACATGTACTAACCTCAGACTTTTCATGCTATCAGAATATGTAATTTTTGCAAGACGCATGTAATCATTGTTATCATTCTTAGCTTAGTGTTACATGGAGAATAGCTCAAATAAAAGGTAGGGTAAACTGCTGTGAGTATTAGCAGGGGAGGCGTCACACTTCCATACACAACCAGGGGCGCAGCCAGGCCTTCAGAAAGGGAGGGGGGCAAGCACCTGGGAGAGGCCTCCACTCCCCAAAAAATACCCCTGGATATGACAAACTCTACGGATTTCGGCCACTTTATTTTGTGAGGCACCCTTTTTAGCATTTTTTTCGTCTACTTTTGATGAGCTGGATTGGACCAGGACCCTCAGTAAGCATTGTACTGATCGCATTACTAATTTGTATTGTTACGTACAGGAGAGAAAACCTATCTTAGCTGACAACAGGTGGAGGTCGGCTATTGAATGTGGGGGTGGCTGAACTGACAACAAAATGTCCCCCCATTTTGTTACGTGTATTTAAGCCTTTGCAACATTTTTTATGTGTATTTTCATGTTATAGTAGGTAGGTATGTACTTGTTAGTTAGCACCGCGAAGCGGCGCGAAATTTTTACGGTTTTGCCTGATAAAACCCAGAAATATAGGCGGTGGGCCTTGTAGAGGATAATAAGCTAAAAATGATATTCATTCAATTCAGCGTTACGACAAACTGATGACGATGACTATGGCTTTGTTATGACGCTGACTACCGATGTGACGCCGCGAAGCGGCGTGAAAATGTTAATTTTAGGTCCTGGAAAATGAAATGTTAATATTGGAACCAGACCGCATGAGGTGAGATGGCTTGGGGAGATGGTCCTGGCCTGTTTCCACTATTAGCTTTTCGGTCCAGCAAATTGTGAACCGCTGGAGCAGCTTCCGGGTGCCGATCTCCTCGTCTTTGCGTTCGCGTCGTCTTTTTCGGAACTCGGCAAACTAGCTAAACATGTAGACTGCTTGAAACTTTAAAGTGAATATTGTATGAAGGGAATGGGCCCTGGGGCCAGCAATTACCACCAAGGAGAGCCTCTGCCAAACACTTAATGAAATTCTTTTTCCCATTTTCCAAATTTGTATACGCAATTGCGAAACTTGTGTCATGCCGCGAAGCGGCGCTAAATTTTCCAGTTTTTGACATCTAGATAGCTGAATATTTACTGCACTGCGAAGGCAATTTTTACGATAAATTGTTAATTTTTCCCTAAAGAAGTGTGTGTGTGTGTGTGTGTGTGTGTGTGTGTGTGTGTGTGTGTGTGTGTGTGTGTGTGTGTGTGTGTGTGTGTGTGTGTGTGTGTGTGTGTGTGTGTGTGTGTGTGTGTGTGTGTGTGTGTGTGTGTGTATGTGTGTGTGTGTGTGTGTGTGTGTGTGTGTGTGTGTGTGTGTGTGTGTGTGTGTGTGTGTGTGTGTGTGTGTGTGTGTGTGTGTGTGTGTGTGTGTGTGTGTGTGTGTGTGTGTGTGTGTGTGTGTGTGTGTGTGTGTGTGTGTGTGTGTGTGTGTGTGTGTGTGTGTGTGTGTGTGTGTGTGTGTGTGTGTGTGTGTGTGTGTGTGTGTGTGTGTGTGTGTTTGTGTGTGTGTGTGTGTGTGTGTGTGTGTGTGTGTGTGTGTGTATGTGTGTGTGTGTGTGTGTGTGTGTGTGTGTGTGTGTATGTGTGTGTGTGTGTGTGTGTGTGTGTGTGTGTGTGTGTGTGTGTGTGTGTGTGTGTGTGTGTAGGTGTGTGTGTGTGTGTGTGTGTGTGTGTGTGTGTGTGTGTGTGTGTGTGTGTGTAGGTGTGTGTGTGTGTGTGTGTGTGTGGTGTGTGTGTGTGTGTGTGTGTGTGTGTGTGTGTGTGTGTTTGTGTGTGTGTGTGTGTGTGTGTGTGTGTGTGTGTGTGTGTGTGTGTGTGTGTGTGTGTGTGTGTGTGTGTGTGTTTGTGTGTGTGTGTGTGTGTGTGTGTGTGTGTGTGTGTGTGTGTGTGTGTGTGTGTGTGTGTGTGTGTGTGTGTGTGTGTGTGTGTGTGTGTGTGTGTGTGTGTGTGTGTGTGTGTGTGTGTGTGTGTGTGTGTGTGTGTGTGTGTGTGTGTGTGTGTGTGTGTGTGTGTGTGTGTGTGTGTGTGTGTGTGTGTGTGTGTGTGTGTGTGTGTGTGTGTGTGTGTGTGTGTGTGTGTGTGTGTGTGTGTGTGTGTGTGTGTGTGTGTGTGTGTGTGTGTGTGTGTGTGTGTGTGTGTGTGTGTGTGTGTGTGTGTGTGTGTGTGTGTGTGTGTGTGTGTGTGTGTGTGTGTGTGTGTGTGTGTGTGTGTGTGTGTGTGTGTGTGTGTGTGTGGCACAGATGATGGTACCATTTTCTGGTCAATCGATGGCACGTGCCACGTGCCAAGTGCCAAAAAGTTGGCGCAAACATTTGTTTTATTTTTCACCTCCTCAGGTCACACGGCTGGTGACACATACTTGATACTCGCAGGTGATGTGTGCGATACAGCGGCCCAAAATCCATAAATGGCTGCCAATACTGAGGGTGGAAAAATAAACCCTCCAAGGGGGTAAAACCAAGTTACCATTTTGAAGGAGCGGGCCTCCGCCGTCAGCTGGTGCTGGCCGGCCGTCGATACTGTGCCGCATAGCAGGATACTGCGCCGCACAGCACTGAGAGCCGGCTGGCACGACGCCCAGTGGCGGCTTGTGGTGACGTCACAGTCTGAAGTCACCGCAACGGCCAGTCAGCTGATTTTTTTGTTGCATCCTCAGGTCACACGGTTAGTGACACAGACTTGATACTCGCAGGTCACGTGCGAGATACAGCAGCCGAAAATCCATTAATGGCTGCTGATCCTGAGGGGACAAAATAAACCCTCCAGGGGAGTAAAACCAAACTATCATTTTGAAGGAGCGGGCCTCCGCCGTAAGCTGGTGCCGGCCGGCCGTCGATGCTGTGCCGCACAGCAGGATACTGTGCCGCACAGCACTGAGGCACGCCACCCAGTGGCGGCTTGCGGTGACGTCACAGTCTGAGGTCACCGCAACGGCCAGTCAGCGGTGGCCTGGCCGGCTGGGACCAAGCTACGGAATTATCGTACGATTTTGACCCTACGGCAATGCCCCGATCGCATTGTCGGCCTCTAGTAATTTCGAGGCACTCTGAGGCGGAAGCTCCAGTCAATGGCGGGCAAACGTGAGAATGCCAACACTGTACGGCTTTCACTGTGGATTGCCAAGTGTCGCGACACTTTCTGTGATGCAGTTCCTGTGTAAACTTGACTTCTGCTCATAACACCCTTGCAAAGCGACGTGCAGGGCGTCCATTGCCGTCGTTTTCGCACCGCTGCTCGGTCAGAAAGCAAACGGTTCGATGTGGCCAGCAGCACACACAGCGGCTTGGAAGGTGCAAAACGCCGCACTCGACCTCTGTTACACATCGGCAGCCCGACGACGCTGTCTCCTCCAACTATCAGCAATGGCAGTTGAACCCAAATATCAAGGTATGTCAATTTCCCGGGGTGTGCATTGCAAACAAAATAAGATTCATAACCAATACATTTGGGATTGTCAATTTTGCTTACCACTTTTATCAAAAGTGGGCTATGACAATGAATGGTAGGAATTCACACCTATGCATGATAATACGTGGAAAAAGTATTATTCATTAAGGTGATTGACAATAGTTATGAAGAGTAGAATCAATAGGTATGAAAAAAGAAGAAAAGACACCACTCCGTTGCTTGATCATGTGTAAGATGCCAAGGTTGCGTAAACAGGCCCGGATCACCTGCCATGTGTCCCGTCTGACTGGTCCCACGGTCTCCAGAGGATGCCGGGCCCGGGTCACCTGTCATGTGTCCCGTCTGACTGGTCCCACGGTCCCCAGAGGATGCCGGGCCCGGGTACCTGTCATGTGTCCCGTCTGACTGGTCCCCAGGAGAGGTCAGGCCCGGATCACCTGTCATGTGTCCCGTCTGACTGGTCCCCAGGGAAGGTCAGGCCCGGGTTACCTGTCATGTGTCCCGTCTGACTGGTCCCCAGGAGAGGTCAGGCCCGGATCACCTGTCATGTGTCCCGTCTGACTGGTCCCCAGGGAGAGGTCAGGCCCGGGTTACCTGTCATGTGTCCCGTCTGACTGGTCCCCAGGGGAAGTCAGGCCCGGGTTACCTGTCATGTGTACCGTCTGACTGGTCCCACGGTCTCCAGAGGATGCCGGGCCCGGGTCACCTGTCATGTGTCCCGTCTGACTGGTCCCCAGGGGAGGTCAGGCCCGGATCACCTGTCATGTGTCCCGTCTGACTGGTCGTCAGGGGAGGTCAGGCCCGGGTTACCTGTCATGTGTCCCGTCTGACTGGTCCCCAGGAGAGGTCAGGCCCGGGTTACCTGTCATGTGTCCCATCTGACTGGTCCCACGGTCCCCAGGGAAGGTCAGACCCGGTTACCTGTCATGTGTTCCATCTGACTGGTCCCAGGGGAGGTCAGGCCCGGGTACCTGTCATGTGTCCCGTCTGACTGGTCTCCAGGGAAGGTCAGGCCCGGGTAACCTGTCATGTGTCCCGTCTGACTGGTCCCCAGGGAAGGTCAGGCCCGGGTACCTGTCATGTGTCCCGTCTGACTGGTCCCCAGGGAAGGTCAGGCCCGGGTACCTGTCATGTGTCCCGTCTGACTGGTCCCCAGGGGAGGTCAGGCCCGGATCACCTGTCATGTGTCCCGTCTGACTGGTCCCCAGGAGAGGTCAGGCCCGGGTTACCTGTCATGTGTCCCGTCTGACTGGTCCCCAGGGGAAGTCAGGCCCGGGTTACCTGTCATGTGTCCCGTCTGACTGGTCCCCAGGGAAGGTCAGGCCCGGGTACCTGTCATGTGTCCCATCTGACTGGTCCCACGGTCCCCAGGGGAGGTCAGGCCCGGATCACCTGTCATGTGTCCCGTCTGACTGGTCCCCAGGAGAGGTCAGGCCCGGATCACCTGTCATGTGTCCCGTCTGACTGGTCTCCAGGGAAGGTCAGGCCCGGGTACCTGTCATGTGTCCCGTCTGACTGGTCCCCAGGAGAGGTCAGGCCCGGGTTACCTGTCATGTGTCCCGTCTGACTGGTCCCCAGGAGAGGTCAGGCCCGGGTTACCTGTCATGTGTCCCGTCTGACTGGTCTCCAGGGAAGGTCAGGCCCGGGTACCTGTCATGTGTCCCGTCTGACTGGTCCCAAGGTCCCCAGAGGATGCCGGGCCCGGGTCACCTGTCATGTGTCCTGTCTGACTGGTCCCACGGTCCCCAGGGGAGGTCAGGCCCGGGTTACCTGTCATGTGTCCCGTCTGACTGGTCCCACGGTCCCCAGGGGAGGTCAGGCCCGGGTTACCTGTCATGTGTCCCGTCTGACTGGTCCCCAGGAGAGGTCAGGCCCGGATCACCTGTCATGTGTCCCGTCTGACTGGTCTCCAGGGAAGGTCAGGCCCGGGTTACCTGTCATGTGTCCCGTCTGACTGGTCTCCAGGGAAGGTCAGGCCCGGGTAACCTGTCATGTGTCCCGTCTGACTGGTCCCCAGGGAAAGTCAGGCCCGGGTCACCTGTCATGTGTCCCGTCTGACTGGTCCCCAGGGGAGGTCAGGCCCGGGTCACCTGTAATATGTCCCGTCTGACTGGTCCCCAGGGGAGGTCAGGCCCAGGTCACCTGTCATGTGTCCCGTCTGACTGGTCCCACGGTCTCCAGAGGATGCCGGGCCCGGGTCACCTGTCATGTGTCCCGTCTGACTGGTCCCCAGGGGAGGTCAGGCCCGGATCACCTGTCATGTGTCCCGTCTGACTGGTCCCCAGGAGAGGTCAGGCCCGGGTACCTGTCATGTGTCCCGTCTGACTGGTCCCCAGGGGAAGTCAGGCCCGGGTTACCTGTCATGTGTCCCGTCTGACTGGTCCCCAGGGGAGGTCAGACCCGGGTTACCTGTCATGTGTTCCATCTGACTGGTCCCCAGGAGAGGTCAGGCCCGGGCTACCTGTCATGTGTCCCGTCTGACTGGTCCCCAGGGGAAGTCAGGCCCGGGTACCTGTCATGTGTCCCGTCTGACTGGTCCCCAGGGGAAGTCAGGCCCGGGTTACCTGTCATGTGTCCCGTCTGACTGGTCTCCAGGGAAGGTCAGGCCCGGATCACCTGTCATGTGTCCCGTCTGACTGGTCGCCAGGAGAGGTCAGGCCCGGATCACCTGTCATGTGTCCCGTCTGACTGGTCCCCAGGGGAAGTCAGGCCCGGGTTACCTGTCATGTGTCCCGTCTGACTGGTCCCCAGGGGAAGTCAGGCCCGGGTTACCTGTCATGTGTCCCGTCTGACTGGTCTCCAGGGAAGGTCAGGCCCGGATCACCTGTCATGTGTCCCGTCTGACTGGTCGCCAGGAGAGGTCAGGCCCGGATCACCTGTCATGTGTCCCGTCTGACTGGTCCCCAGGGGAAGTCAGGCCCGGGTTACCTGTCATGTGTCCCGTCTGACTGGTCCCCAGGGAAGGTCAGGCCCGGATCACCTGTCATGTGTCCTGTCTGACTGGTCCCACGGTCTCCAGAGGATGCCGGGCCCGGGTCACCTGTCATGTGTCCTGTCTGACTGGTCCCACGGTCCCCAGAGGATGCTGGGCCCGGGTCACCTGTCATGTGTCCCGTCTGACTGGTCCCACGGTCCCCAGAGGATACCGGGCCCGGGTCACCTGCCATGTGTCCCGTCTGACTGGTCCCACGGTCCCCAGAGGATGCCGGGCCCGGGTCACCTGTCATGTGTCCCGTCTGACTGGTCCCACGGTCCCCAGAGGATACCGGGCCCGGGTCACCTGCCATGTGTCCCGTCTGACTGGTCCCACGGTCCCCAGAGGATACCGGGCCCGGGTCACCTGTCATGTGTCCTGTCTGACTGGTCCCACGGTCCCCAGAGGATGCCGGGCCCGGGTCACCTGTCATGTGTCCCGTCTGACTGGTCCCACGGTCCCCAGAAGATGCCGGGCCCGGGTCACCTGTCATGTGTCCCGTCTGACTGGTCCCACGGTCCCCAGAGGATGCCGGGCCCGGGTCGTTCGTGAGCGCGCTGCGCCCGGCGCTGCTGTGCGCTGCTGGGACCGGCTTGTTGCCGCTCTCGGCCTCTGACGCCAGCTGGAGGCTGTGCTCTCTGCCGGCGGCCCGCTGCGCACTGCTCATCGCGCTGGAGCTGGCCCTGCTGGTGACGAGCGTGGTTACCATGCCACAGTCCTGGATTCCCTCCAACGTAGTCGACGTGTACTCTCTGATCTGGAGGCTGTACGGCACTGCTCTGTGGGCGGGTGTGGCTGTGTGGGTGTGGGTGCGGGCCCCGCGGTTGCAGGCGTATTTCTGTGCTTGCCGGGAGCATGAGCAGTTGTTCGGAGCCGTCGATCTCCAGTCGTCCGCTCGCTATCTTCGGCGATTTGTCTTGGCAATATTGCTCACGGTATTGTTCTCTGTGTTTGTCATGTTTTTGACATTGTCTCAGTTCCCTGTCTGGCTCCAAATCGTCACTATCGTGTGGAATCTCGGCGTTTATGGCGGTGTCATCTTCTGGCTCGCCATCTTCACGGGCGCGTGCTGGAGTCTGGAGGACGCCTTCCGCGCGGTCGACAACCGCCTGCAGACGGCGCTGCGAAAGGGTAACGTGCCGCAGCTGCGGCGGCTGACGCGGCAGCACGGCCACCTCAGCCAGCTGACCGACCTGCTGTGTCACACCTTCGGCGGCTTCATCGCCAGCTACCTGTACATGCTGCTGCTGGACGTGTCGACCTCCATCTACATGAAAGCGCGCCCGTTCACCGTAGCGGATGGCGACTCTCTGTACTTGATGCTGCTGCAGATGCTGTTTGCGCCGTTGCCGCTGATTCTGCTGAAACTGGCGACGAACGCCGGCCATGACCTCAGCCGGCAGTCTCGGCAGGCAGCCGTCCTGCTGCGCAGCCGCCTGCTGAGCGCCGGTCCAACCGCCCAAGACCCGGAGCTGACCGAGCTGCTGCGTCTGCTGCAGGGACAGCAGGTTCACATGGATATGGCCGGCTACTTCACCCTGGACAGGACCTTCTTCGTCCAGAGCATGAAGGACATTCTCACCATGATGATCGTCATGGCGCAGTTCGAAATGGCTTAGCTTTGCGCGTGTTAACTCAAGACACAAACAATTAAGCCTATGCTAAGGTATACCACATTTTGTCCGACGTTCGATCTAAAATGGGTTAAAATGGATTAGAGGAAAATGGGTCGAATAGTCGGAACGTTCGAAACGTTTGATTTGTCGACTTGTATCACCCATTGGTCTGGTTTCCAAGGTAACCACGACGTAGTACAGCACAACATTCCCAAAGCTGATTTGTCGCCGGGTAACCCCACTTTCACCTGGTATTCTTCGGGTGCAGCCACTCTTTGGTAGGCATGTGTACATAAACCCAGCGAGCTCTGCACTCTGCCCCAGGGCAGCCAATAAACTGTCTCTACTGAAAATGGCCGTGGGGCGAGGCGGTCTCCCGTAGATAATACTGTTAGTCTTTGTTTCTGATTAGGGACATCTTGATGGAGGGAAGGGACGGGGGAGATGCATGTTATAGTTAGAACATAAATCAGTTAGACATTCATTAGACATACGCAAATATACATTATAACATTAGTTAGAACATATGACACTGTTTCCACCCGCCGGCAACTATCGATTGCGGCAGTGAGTCTCCGGAGTGTTGGTACGTGTGACGGGTTACAGATTACTGACGTGGCAGACCGGGTCTGCCCTGGCAGGGCCCGCGACGACTGTGCAGCGCGACCGTATGGCTCCGTCCCCCTCCTACGCACACCGATCACATGATGTGTTGTCCTATGTCTGGGAAGATTTAACCCTGGAGACGCACTGTGCGTGTGGTGGTGGTGTCACTGTTTTATGTAGGCTGTCACAAGGCGGTGCTGTACGAAAGGAAGGGAAAATGTGCCCCGTATACTCATACCTATACTATAAGCCATACCTATATACCTATACCATACCATACCTATACCCATACCTATACTGTAAAGCTGCATTTAGCATGAGCTACATCATTGTCGTGAACTTGCTTCCCGCTCGCCTCACAAGTTTCGTCTCTTGCATGGGCATAATCCGTCCCCTAATTTCGCAAACGCGATTGTGTGCAAAGTCCCTTGAGTCTCTGTTTCTGATACCGTTACGCGTTTGACACGGGTCGACACTGGCAGGGCGAGGGGACGTTGGCAATGATAAGAACATAAATATTTGTTCAATAATCTCCTGAAGTGCAGCCGTCATCAATGCAAATAAACAGCTTCGCTTCTGATCTATTATCAAGCTCCATGAAATGTATGGGATGGTATAGTGTATACGTATGTATTTATTTGTCGTATTGCAAACTTGCATAAGCATTCTGCGTGTCATAACGCTAATACAACCAGGCACGAAGCCGGGATTTTGTCCAGGGGGGGCTCGAAAGGGCCCCTTTCCGAGCGCTGAAAGGGCCCCTTTCCAAGCGTTGAAAGGGCCAAACAAAACGGATTAAATGGCACGTTACACGAATGGAAAATGCGATATGACAAGTATGGCATGGGCCATACCAACTTTTAGGAGCTGGAGTTAGCAAACTGCCATATCAACTTTTGAACCAGCGACACCAATTTGGAATCAGCTATACCAACTTTGAATATTCTTTTTTAAAGCTCAGGACCTGGAACTCTTAAACAAATTGCGCCGCCGAACGGCGCGAAAGTTTTGAGCCTTATGCCCTAGATATGCATTCTCATCAATCCGTCACATTGCGTATGGTGCGGACCTCTAAAAATGTTATTGTGCGTTTAAAAGTGCGGAAAAAGTGTTAAAGTTTACTATTTAGCCCATTTATATAGAAAAGTAGCAACATAATACATAAATGCGCCGAGAAACGGACCTTTTTTCTTCTTTTTCTAACCCGCATATAATTTTATTTGTAGTTAAATTGCGCGGCGAAACGGCGCAAAATTTTGAGTTGTATTCCCTGGACAACTGCATTCTTACTGTTGAAAGGCCCAGGGTCCCTTCAGTCCGTCTAGGGGCCCTTCCGACCTTTTCAACGCCCTTCTGACCTGTTCAGGGACTCATCTGGGATCCGCGAAAAGGCATGATGAGGAGTGGGTGATAAATATTAAATACAAAGAGGGCTTACTCTACAAGCAAAATTAAAATCGGAGCTTGCGGGTATATTGTAACGCCCTTCGTTAGCGAATAAGAGGCATTCGGTAACATGTCATTGCTCGTCTTAAAGACGAGCAATTACGTGTTACCGAATGCCTCTTAATCGCTGACGAAGGGCGTTACAATATACCCGAAAGCTCCGATTTAATCTTTTTATTGTTGAGAAAGTCCTCTTTGTATTGAATCTTCATCTGGGATCTCTACGTGCTTTGGGCCCTTCCGGTCTGACCAGGGACTCCTATGACCTTCCAAGAAGCCCCTCTTGTGTGTCAAGGGGCCCATTCGGCCTGTTCAGAGGTCCTTCCGACCTGGGCAGGGACTGAACTGGCTGCTTTGTCACCCTGCCGACATGTTCAGAGGCCCCTCCGACCTGCCCAGGGGCCCCTCCAGTCTGGCTAGGCACTCATTCTGCATGTTCATGGGCCCTTCCGATCAACCCAGGGACCGTTTCGGTCTAGCCAGGGACCCCTCTGATTTGCCCAGGAGCCCCTCCGATCTGCCCAGCGACTCTTCTGGTCGGACTGCGCTGGCTGCTTTGCCGTCCTACCGACATGCTCAAGGGGCCCTCAGACCTGCCCTGGGGCCCTTCCGTGCTGACTATGGGGCCAATTAGGCTTGTTCAGGGCCCTTATTACCCGCCCAGGGGCCCTTTCGGTCTGATTAGGGGCCCCTCCGATCTGCACAGGGACATTTTTAACTTTCTAGGTGCTCCTCTGGTCTGTCCAGAGGCCCTCCACCCTTCTAAGGGGCCCGTCCGACCTGGCAAGGGACTGCGCTGGCTGCTCTGTCGCCTTGCGACATGCTCCGAGGGCCCTTCGACCTGCCCTGGGGCCCCTCCGTGCTGACTAGGGGCTCATTCGGCATGTTCATGGGCCGTCCTGACCCACCTAAGGGCCATTTCAGTGTAGTCAGGGCCCCTCTGACCTGCACAGGGGTCCTTTGAACAAGGGCTGCGGAGTCGACATCATTTTAGCAACTCCGACTCCGACTCCGACTTCGGCCTGAAAAAATCGTCTCCGACTACGACTACGACTCCAACTCCGACTCCGGGCTATATCCGTTATCCAAACACATGACATAGACATAGACATAGACATATATTAACCCGCGAGTTACTGGGGTATATTTCATAACGCGACTTACTGGGGGGGGGGGGGGCTATTTTTAGCCCCCCTCTGATCTCCGGAACTACTGGACTGAATGTACAAATTCAAACGGCATTCGATAGCCCTGTTAAATTTATCGAGGGAAACATAATTTTGTTGACCTCGGGGTCACTGATAACGTCACAGGTCAGGTCAAGTACAAAATGTTTGACCGTGTCAAAAGGTCTCGATGGATGGAATTGTCGCGCAAAATTGCGATATTAAACACATAAACTGTCGATAAATCGGTATCATTCGTGTGTCTGACACTTCTAAGTACCTTTCTAAGCTGTTTATGACCTTGGGTCAGGTCAAGGTCATCCGAGGTCACGAGGTCAAACTGCAGATTACGGTCATTATGCGTTGTAACACATGTTTATGGGTTTGTTTTTCGTCTAGAACGCGAAAAATGACCTTAGAACATTGTTTGTTCCATATAAAAATAAGTAAAAAGCAGAAATGGAAATGCGTTTTTTATGCATAGTAATGCTGTGAGAAGTGGTCGATTTTTGTCATTTAAAGGTGATAACTCGGTAATTTTTAGAGACATCGACTTTAAATTTGGTACACATATTCACTGCATACGTCTCGATCACATATATTCCGGTTTTTTGATAATTTTGATTTTTTTCTTAATTTTTTTGTTAAAAAAAAAAATGTATTTGGATTTCTCAAAATTTTGAATTTCGAAAAACTCATAAATCCGAGATAGCAGTTTGATAACCGGTCTATTGTTAGTAATTTGATTGATAACAATTTAGTTTATCTCAAATATCGTACCTTTGACAGCGTTTTCCGCAAACCATTATTTTGCAACAAAAACCGAAGAACATGACGTCACTCTGACGTCATTCTCGGTTGACTTATCATAGCCTCATATTTTTCCGTTTGCCAACATGTGTAGAATTGATGTGAGAGAAGGTACTGCAAGTTTGGTGACGATACCAGTGTTCGTTTAGGAGTTATTGAAAAATAACAGGAGGGGGGCAAAAAATAGCCCCCCCAGTAACTCGCGGGTTAAGGCCATCCACGATAAGCTCATGGCTATTACGGCCCCTCGTCAGAGGCTAAAACGGCGGACATGGGAAGTGAAAAAACGCAAACACGCACACACACGCACACACAGACATACACAGGCATACACACACACACACACACACACACACACACACACACACACACACACACACACACACAAACACACACACACACACACACACACACACACACACACACACACACACACACGCACACACACACACACACACACACACACACACACACACACACACACACACACACACACACACACACACACACACACACACACACACACACACACACACACACACACACACACACACACACACACACACGCACACACACACACACACACACACACACAGACATACACACACACACACACACACACACACACACACACACACACACACACACACACACACACACACACACACACACACACACACACACACACACACCACAGTGGCCGACCGATCATGTAACTCCTCCACCGCCGCGCAGATGGCGCTTTAGGCGTCCCGCAAACAGGTGCACCGGGAGTCGTGTCAGGTCAGGCGGGAGCCCGTTGAAATCGCGCGGAGCACGGCTGTAAAATCGCCGCTGTCCCATGGCTGACCTTGGCCGCAGCACTATCAGGTCGTGGTCCTGTCGCGTGGACCGCTGACGAGTCTCGGACACACGCACGAGCCCGCCAGCCAAGATCTCGGGCTCGCCTGAGCGCCACACTTTGTGTAATAGACACATGGAGTGATAGCGCACGAGCTGGTCTGCGCTGAGCCAGCCCAAGTTCCCAACAGATCCGACACGTGATCAAACTTTTTGCGGCCGAAAAATCACTTTAGCAGCATAGTTAATATTTGTTTGCATACGAGATAGGTTTTTCTTGTGCAGTTGCCATACACAGAGATACAGTATCGGATCTGAGAGAGAACAAGGGCCTGAACCAGGGCGGCGATGACGGATGGTGACAGGTGGTTCCTTAGATGTGATAGACCAGATAGAGTGTCTAAACATTTTCTAGTAACAGCAGACACGTGACTGTCCCAGCTGAGGGTGCGATCAAAGGCCAGACCGAGGTTTTTTGCATCAGAAACAGGGAGTAAATGGTGATCGCGAAATTTGGCAGTGAAGTTGGGGACGTTGCGAAGATTTCGGGCGCTTCCCAGCAGCATCAGTTGAGTTTTACCGGCATTTACTTTCCATCCGCTGGCTCGGAACCAACAATCGAGAGAGGCCAAGACCCGCTCCATCTTGACTAAGATGTTTTGGAATTGTGACTTCTTGCCAGAGACTAAAATTTGGGTGTCATCGGCGTACTGTACCACCACTGCGTCCTCGAAAAACAAACTCAGGTCGTTAGCGAAGACGCAGTAGAGTAGAGGGCCGAGAGCAGAGCCTTGAAAAACGCCGATGCCGTTGGGAAGCGGGGAAGATTTGTTGGTGCTACCCAGATTGTCAGTTAGGCTGACACTCTGGGTGTGATTGTGAAGGTATGCTGAACACCAGGAAGTATCTACGCCGTGAAGTTGTAATTTGCTGAGGAGTTTTTGGTGGTCTATCACATCAAAGCATTTGCTCAAATCCAGCAGGCAGAGGAGATAGAGGTCACCGCGGTGATTGGCGGATAGGATTTGGTCAGTTATGGATATCAGCGCGGTTTCCGTCGAGTGACGAGGACGAAAACCGTCCTGAGTTGGGGACAGGAGGTGGTTTTGGGAAAGGTAATTGTAAAGCTGTTGGTGCACGGCCCGCTCTACAATTTTGGCGAAAACAGGAACGATGGAGATTGGCCGGAAGTTGGATGGATCGGAAGGATCGCCGGATTTGTGGATAGGATAGACCAGGGAATGTTTCCAGGATTCAGGGACCTGGGCGTTAGACAAGCTGGAGTTGAGCAAATGCAGGAACACACCGCCGATCGCCTCAAATGACAGGCGGATCATATGGATGGTGACGCCGTCCTCGCCGCAGGCAGAGGAACTATTCATGCCGAGAACGAGCGCCCGCAGCTCGGACAGCGTCAATGGCACCAGGCTGAACGCGCAGGCCCCAACACGAGGCAGTCGACAGGGTAGATCGGTCTCTCCCATGTCCCGCACCTCGGACGCCACGCGTGGCCCTACGCTCACAAAAAAACTCGTCCAGCTGGTCCGGGGTCGCCTCGGGTTGCGCTCGATCGGCCTTCCAACCTATGCTAAGCAATATCTGCAATGCCATCTATTTTTCCGTTTGTTTTTATTCTTAACCCGCGCAATGCTTTGCTCCGAACACGAACTGCAGGGGGTTGATTTCCGACCCCGTGAGATCTCGAAAACTACGCTACGTAGCGACAATCGGATAACGCCATTTGATAGCTTGATACAAGTTCTATCGAAAGTATTTGTATTGTTGTAGGTCAGCTCAAAATTCAGGTCACCAGAGGTCATCAAAGGTCAAATGTTCCAGTTTTTGTCCTGTTTAAGGACATCGCTCCAGAAATTCCCATATATCTCGGAACCTATGCTAGTTAGAATCAAACAGAAAAAGCAAACGCCAGCCAGTGCAATTTTCAATCAACAAGGTATCCTTAAAATGATCTCAGGTCAAGTTTGAGGCTCCATAGGAAAAAACTGTTGGTTTTTTTTCTAAATCGTTTTTCGCGATTAACTTTGTACTTAATAAAAATAACGGAAAACTGTTTACGCCATTGTGTTTATCTCGTCAAGGCGCTTTGAATATTATACATGGTGACCTTGTTACGTCAACCTTAAAATTTGACATCAGGTCAAGGTCAAGTGGTGACCCAAGTAGGGCATATTGCATATGTAATACGAGACAAACACATTGCTGCCTGTTGTATTTCTCTATCTTCATTATGTCGGGAGTTATTGACAAAAAAGCGATGGTGACCTCGCATGACCTCAAATGACCCCATAGGATTCACTGAACAAAACTTACACTTGGATTATCAAGAATATCCCATAATAACATGATACAGAAGTAATTGGACTAATAGCATGCATATCCTTGAAATAGGAAGCATTTGTATATTTCCCCATTGACTTATTATGGGGAGGTTACGAAATTGACCTGACCTTTGGTCACCGATATCAAAACTCCGAGATCCACGAATAGTAAGTACTTATGACCTCATGACATCCTGCAAGTTTCAAACTGATCGGTGAAAAACTCTGGCTTTGGCACAACTGTAAAACAAATTTGGTGGTGGGGTCACTTGACCTGGTCTGGTGAGATGACCTGAGATGACCCGAGGATATTTGTTCCTCAAAGTGTGCGCAATTGATGTTCTAACAGGTGTGTTAAAACCCGGCGGCGCTGCGCGCCGCCGTTTTTTTCGCTATCCGCGAAAAACCTGAGGGGGGGGGGGGGAGGAAATCAACCCCCCTGCAGCGCGCGGGTTAACAGTATGGAGAACAGTGCTACGTCGCCCGAGCAAGGGCGTGCCGGTCGCGCGTCCAGCCCAGTCGCGCTCGCCTGCAGGCGGCGGAATAAAATGAAGATAAGAACGTGAGACCGGCACCACTGTGTATGTCTCGTCGAGACGCGTCCGACATTGCGCAGCACAACATACCTGGTTCACCACATGACCTTAAATTACCTTGACCTGAGGTCAAATTTTGAATTTGACTTGGATAACCTGGTCACCATGGTATGATTCGAATCTCCTTGACGAAGCGAGCACGATGATATTAAAATGGGCGCCGTGTGACCGTAAGAGTCGGTGCGTCCAAAACCCCAATCATCATCAGATGACGTAAAAAGTATTGCCCTATCTTCATCAGGCGCAAATCTACCGCTAGTTGAGTAAACTTTCCACTCAATTCATATTCCATTCATTTTCTTTCGAAAGGGATGTACAGTTAATGTCCCTAGGCCGACGACTATTCTACCGACCAAAGTAAAATCGCCAATTGCCAAAAAGTCGACTCCGACTCCGAGCCGAAGTCGGAGTCGGTAAGATTTTAGCGACTCCGACTCCGGCTCCGACTCCGGCCAAAACTGCAGACTCCGAGCAACTCCGACTCCGACTTCGACTCCGACTTCGACTCCGACTCCGCAGCCCCGCTTTGAACTTCCCAGGGGCCCTCTGGGGTCTGTCCAAGGGGCCTTCCAACCTGATCAGGGGCCTCTCGACCCGCCCAGGGGCCCCTCGGTGCCGGCTAGGGGCCATTCGACGTGTTCAGGGGGCCCTCTGACCCGCTCAGGGGCCCTTCGGTCTGGCCAGGGGCCCATCTGACATATACAGGGCTCTTTTGAACGTCTAAGAGGCCCTCTGGTCTTTCAGAGATGGTACTGGTGGCCATAAAGGGCCTCTGAAATGCTCTAAACTCTCTAAAGACCACGCTTCGCGTCGTAAAGAGCTTATGATACCGCGTTTCGCACGGTCTCGTCGGCCCTTTTCGGCGCGCGCAGCGCTCCGAAAAAAAGCACTTCGCCACCGAAAAGGTCCCTCTTGGCCTCCAGGGGGGGGGGGGGGGGTCGTCGTCCCTCCTTGGCTACGTGCCTGAATACAACTGATATTGCTATGATACTTCTTCCTGTGTATGGGTCAATTTCCAACCACTTCATCAAAACGTTTCTGAAAAATAAAACATCCAAATAGACGACCAATGCACTATATTCATGAACGCATTCGCCAGAATAAACTGAGGCCAAATGGCATAACTTGCAGCTAAAACACCGTATTCCGATATAACAGGTACAATGCATTGCTCTCAAGAATATAACCACACCAGGATGCCCGAGGTACGATCTGTAGCATCACCGGCGGATCATTGTGGTGACGTCACACCACTGAGCCGAGGGACTCATGTGTCGCGAGAGGTGTCCTGTTCCGCTGTGCTGTAACGCTCCGATGTTCTGGAGAGAAGGCGCCCCGCGCCGGCGCGGTGGCACTGCGTCGTCAGGATGACGCCTGGCTAGCCGGTCATCATCTCCATAAACTCTGCAGCACAAGAGAGGCTGTCAGTCACCTGGTCCATTACGATTCGAATAATGACATTGTGATAGAGCTATTACCTGCGCTCTAATGTCCGACGAAAAAGGAAAATCCCGCAGACATGGTTTCTGTTACTTGCTGGTCATACAGATTAGAGCCTATTAGGCCCAGACAATGCAAACACAAATCATTAAAGAAAGCGGCATGGGCTGATTTGATTATTTCCGCATCTCGGTCCCATGATGTTGATCCCATCTGCCATCATCGCAAGTAAACGTACAAGCTCGAGGGCAGGCCAACGAGTAACGACTTCCCTCCTTCTCTGCTATTTCGGCGCATACTTTTCACAAATGTAGCCGCTAAACCCAAGGTTCATGAAGCCCACAATCCGGTTGTCCTCATTCCCCTCAGCAGCGGGGAGGGAGCGCCCAGAGTCTGTCTCTCACCGTCGAAGTCGACGGTGCCGGAGCCGTCGGTGTCGATCTCTCCGATGATGTTGTCCAGGTCCTCAGCGCTCAGCGTCTCATCCAACTCCTTCAGGATGTCCTTCAGGGCGGAGGTCGGGATGTAGCCCTTCCCTGGAAGACATTGTGAAAGCGTCAATAATAGGTACAGAACAGCAGTTTTGATCATTAAAAGCTGCTTTTGAGACAGACGTTTTAAATTCAATTAATTATGTTTTCTCCATAACATAAATTATTCGAGACAGCTAAAGAAAACAGGAGACATTTAAAGTATCATACAGTGTGCACAAAGTAATGACGATGTTCGATACAATGTCCTGCAACATGTTTTGAAGATGTGTCTAATCGACTGTCCAGTACGTATGCTGGCTGCATTGATTGGTAAAAAGACATAGCCCTATGGAGCATGCATACAAGGCCTGGACACAATCGTTACAGAGCTGAGCTCGTCTGGTCGATGTGTTGTGCGCAATAGACATGGCGGCCGTATCGATTGTATCGCTCGCCACTGACCGGCCTTGTCGTACAGCCGGAACGCCTCCTTGAGCTCCTTTGCCATCGCCTCGGCGTCGTCATCAATGATAAACTTGGCAGCAAGGGTGACAAACTCATCAAACTCCAGCATGCCCGAGGCTGGGGACAACAGGCGCACATTTCAGCTCACATAGTTTTCTTATATTTTAGTTAAGTACCTATATATTTTGTTTCTCAGAAGTTTATGTCGACGCCATCGTTTAAAACGGTAGGTGAAATCAAACGGTAGGTGGGGGAATATCTCATTTTTAATCCCTGTGCTGGATCAAATATGCTAAAATGCTGCTTAAGCATGTCCAAGGACATAGCCATGAAGCGCGTTGCAAACGCTAATGGATGCCGCATGGTTCGCCAGTTTGGGGAGTAATTGGCATGTGACGTGAAAAGTATCGGCAAAACATAAATATGATGGGAAGACAAGTATATAACATGACTTCAGTCATTTTTAAAATGACTAAGGTGACATAAGATCAGCTTACGTAAAATCCTGATGACGGAAATATGCACTTAAAACAATCAGGATGGTATATAGGGAGGGTAAAAGGTATAAGCTCACCGTCGGCGTCCACCTCATCGATGAGCTCCTTGAGAGTCTGGGCGTTGTAGGCCTGACCCATCATCCTCAGAATGGTGGCCACCACGTCACAGTTGATGGCGCCCTTCTTCTCGTGGTCGAAACCATCGAAGGCCTTCTTGAGCACTGAGTGGACAGGCATTGATGAGACATCGACGAAGTCAATGGATATTTTTGTTTTCGATATTGAAATGTGGCCGAATACGGCGGCCACGTGATTTTGTTAGTTTTGACATATAATGGTCAGATAATTTCGTTGCCTTTAAAATTAGAGATACAGAACCAGTTACGGAGTAACATCACATGAAAACATTGTACCTATACCTATATCGATGCAAGAAGGTACAACAAACATTTGACGTATAGGTAAGGTAATACAGTAGAAACGTTTCTGATTCATCAACAATCCGTTTGATGCTGCAGTCCCGTAACACGCCGCCGAGCATCAAAAGCCATTCGCATCCAAACACCGTC
The DNA here is from genome assembly GCA_036785665.1 of Chirona hameri. Classification (NCBI taxonomy): domain Eukaryota; kingdom Metazoa; phylum Arthropoda; class Thecostraca; order Balanomorpha; family Balanidae; genus Chirona; species Chirona hameri. Next base: position 43,299 of record JAXIVJ010004760.1, on the reverse strand, counting down.
ATTGTCACAAGACCAGCGCGATACGAAAGAAGAAGAGGAGCTTGCTGGTATGATAAACATAGCAGCATGTATACATATCTATCACATATTGCGCAGATCATTAATAGCAAAGGCAACATTTTAACACCCATTTCATGTTTAGTTCTTGTATGCAGATTGCAGAATCGCTATTTAGTATTTTTTCTGGATTCCTGATATATTTGATTCGATATGATAATTATCAAATAAATTATGCGATGTCGTTCGTTCCATAATGCATAGTGAATGTTCCCAGTCTACTCAATGCCTTTACGGTTCCCACCTAGGATTCATTCAGCACCTGACCGACCTTCCTGCGTAGAGGTCACTATCGCCAAAAATGGATAATTAGACACGCCAAGAAACACATTCATACCTCCTAATTTGACTATTTATTGGCAATGCTTCCCAAAATTTTCGTATGGCCTTGCAAGCAACAGCATCCTTTTCACGTATAATTATATTTAAATGCACAGTAGGACAGAATCGCGCCGTATAAATGCGAGCTGCTCACACCAAGCTTATCATAACTGCATGTAACAATACAGGCGATAGATTTTAGCCAAGAGATGTTAGAGCAGCCTCCTGGAATGTTGACTGACGCGTTAAGCAGCTCTTCGAATGCTCGACACAACACCGACACCACTTACTGGCAATCTGATCCTTGTCCAGTTCATCCTGAAAATATAGTCGGACCACGCGTGAATCACTCAGGTAGGGTCGTGCGTAGCCTGGGGTTAGGGTCTGGGGCCGACAGGAGGGGCAGCCCTCTCGTTCATCTAAAGGGAAATAGAACTGCGTGAATAATGCTCTGGTTTGTGAGAAGTATTAATAGGAGAGCGGTGTGTTGTTATAACTAACCGAGTGGTCTACAGGGACAAACACTGCTACAACATGCTACTGCGGACACTAATAACAACCATGTTATTACTTGCCGCTATATAGGTATTTCTCTAAAGGGCAAAACCAAGCATGCATTAACACTATCTATGATGACTATACTAAGCTACATTTGTGTCAAATGGCTTATCGCCATGATCTTCAGCTCTGCTTTTCTTCCTACTACCGCGGGGTCACTCTTGACCATGGGCACACCGCAGGGGACACCGGCACAGGGCTGCTCACCATGGAGGCTGGCGGCGGAAAGCACACCGCAGGGGACACCGGCACAGGGCTGCTCACCATGGCGGCTGGCGGCGGAGGGCGGCGGAGGGGACACCGGCACAGGGCTGCTCACCATGGTGGCTGGCGGCGGAGGGAGGCGGAGGGGACACCGGCACAGGGCTGCTCACCATGGTGGCTGGCGGCGGAGGGCGGCGGAGGGGACACCGGCACAGGGCTGCTCACCATGGCGACTGGCGGCGGAGGGCGGCGGAGGGGACACCGCAGGGGACACCGGCACAGGGCTGCTCACCATGGCGGCTGGCGGCGGAAAGCACACCGCAGGGGACACCGGCACAGGGCTGTTCACCATGGAGGCTGGCGGCGGAGGGAGGCGGAGGGGACACCGGCACAGGGCTGCTCACCATGGAGGCTGGCGGCGGAGGGAGGCGGAGGGGACACCGGCACAGGGCTGCTCACCATGGCGACTGGCGGCGGAGGGCGGCGCAGGGGACACCGGCACAGGGCTGCTCACCATGGCGACTGGCGGCGGAGGGCGGCGCAGGGGACACCGGCACAGGGCTGCTCACCATGGCGACTGGCGGCGGAGGGCGGCGGAGGGGACACCGGCACAGGGCTGCTCACCATGGCGACTGGCGGCGGAGGGAGGCGGAGGGGACACCGCAGGGGACACCGGCACAGGGCTGCTCACCATGGCGGCTGGCGGCGGAGGGAGGCGGAGGGGACACCGACAGAGGGCTGCTCACCATGGAGGCTGGCGGCGGAGGGCGGCGGAGGGGACACCGCAGGGGACACCGACACAGGGCTGCTCACCATGGCGGCTGGCGGCGGAGGGCGGCGGAGGAGTCGTCTGCGGCCGCGAGTCCTGGTCAGACAGCACTGCGCTCCTCTGCCGGTGGTCGGCCCGCTCGTCCCTCCGGTCTAGGTCGGCCGCGCCGTGTGACTATATTTACCCAGTGGCCCCGCAGATTCGCCGGGTCGGCAGAGGGGCGCAGAGGCCGTTTTCCAGCCGTTTGCCTCTCGGTTGCAGCCGTCTGTTGTGCTTGGCGTAACGATTGCCGGCTGTCCGGCGGCTTTAGAACTATTTGAAACAACACTATTCTTTATAATTGTGTATTTTCAATAGGGAAAAAACTGAGCTACAGGCGTACCGCAGTAGTTTGGCACTGACGGATCCAGCCTCCCAGTATGGGGAGGGCTAATTTCACTGGGACCCTCCGGGCCCCAGGGGCCTCCATATGACCTAAAAGGTACCCCTACTTTTCCGTTTGCGGACTTAGGTTATTTTTTTTTCTCTCTCTCTCTCTCTCTCTCTCTCTCTCTCTCTCTCTCTCTCTCTCTCTCTCTCTCTCTCTCTCTCTATGCTATTGTTACGTGTAAGGACGTGTCAATTAAGTGCAAAAATACAATTGATGGATATTTGCCTCTAAATATCTCATTTTTTCTCATTTTACATGCTATTTGATATACAAATTAGTTATTCGTTTATACCTTTTGACTGAATAAAGCTAGAAGGGCACGGCAAACGTCATTTTGTTGTTATCATCAAGACGTGTTGAATGCTGTGCAGCATGACTTCTTTCTGACACATTTCATGATGACCTTGACCTAAGGTCAAGGTCACGGCGCAAGGTCACCTTTCTAAATTTGACATACACGGCGATGTTATATAGCTTTGAACTTGTCTTGAAGATCGGAATTAATTGGTATTCAAATAATTGCGCGATCGTTGATGATTATAAAGCAAGCTGAGACATTTTCGGGCTTTCTTTACACCGAGAAGGAAGTTATGAAGTTACTATTCGACATTGAAATTCAAATGAATTTGAAAGCTTCCATTGACGATCATGCGTTGTTTAAGCGCAATCGAATTCCTCGCAACAAGACAAGTTACAAGATATAATACATCGCCACATAGGCCACAATTGGAAACCAAAACTAGAACCTTGAACCTGAACCTTGCCCTATTCCCTGCGGGGGCAGATTCTGCCCCTCCCGGTGGTTTTTCACTTGCCGCTTCTAAACCGTTAGGCCTAGCGTCCTGAACCTTTGTGTCTTTTCCCAAAATTGAATGGCGCGTGTCGAGTCAAAATGTTGAAAAAATCGATTTAGCAAAGGCTGTTCCAGATCTCTGTTTTGGGGAGGGTGTTACGAATGTGGTTTTGCGGCGCATACTTCCTTCGTGGTTTGCAGTGCAATAATTGCGTCAGAACAATTTCAATGCAATATGAATCATAGATACTGGGATAGTACATATTTTTGGGGCAGAGGCGCACTCAGGATAAAAAAATGAGAGGCGATACCCACCCTCAAATTAGGTCCAACTTCAAATTAGAAAGATAATAAAATCGTTACGCGCATGGTGCCCCCATGTATTTTTCCTGGATTCGCCTATGCGCAATATATTAAATTTAACAAATTACAACAAATAATGCCCCCATGTGACGTTCATGTCGTCCCAAACAATCACGAACATCACATATTTTTTCAGAAAATCCCCCCATTTTACATTCTCTGAATACGCCTATAATTTGTTATTTTGTTTTTTGTCTTTTTATATATTAAAAATCAGTACATTCCAAGCTCAAAAACGCTTAGGGCATGGAAATCGGTCGAGCCACATGGCCGCAATGACTTAAAAAACCCAAAATTTTCGTATTTTTGCCCCCTGGCCCCATTTTTGAACAAAACAAAAATTTTGGGATGCAAAAAGAGATCTTGTCATGACGAATCGAATGGCGTTTTCTCTATCGAAATCGACCGAGTGGTTCTCGAGATCTATGGGGGGGGGGGGCAAAATCTGCCCCCCGCAGGTTAACGTAATTCTGGCCGCCCGCAGGGAATAGGGTTAACCTTAGGTGAAGGTCACCAAATGCTAGAAAAAGGTCATACTGCATATCATTCAACGCCTCTTGACGAAAATAACAAAATGGTGTCCATTTTACCTTTTGATCTTTTTTCAGTCAAAAATTATTGGGGAATAACATCCGTCACAAAAATAACATACAATGACACAATTTAGCATATTTGAAGACCCATTAATTTTATTTTTCCTGTTTGAAGGACACTTCTTTACAAAAAATAAAGTCTAAAAAGTTTTAAAAGAATAAAGTCAAAATAGGAAATACATTTTGCTTGGGTATCCAAAAAAGATTCAAAATGAGAAAAAAATACTAACTTTGAAATTTAAGGTCAAGGTCATCAAATGTCAGAAAGAGGTCATGCTGCAAAGCATTCAACTCGTATCGATGAGAACAGCACAATGACGTGTACCGTACCATTCTAGTTGTATTCAGTCAAAAGTTATTAGCGAATAACATATTTTGTTTTTAAAATATAAAATGGCATGTAAAATGTCAAAGTTTGAGATATGTGGAGGCAAATATCCCTCAATTTTATTTTTGCACTTAATTGACACGTCCCTATACGTAATAAAAGCATAGCGAGAACATAGAAACACGTTTGAGAAAAGGTATCCAAAAAGGTTGTACAATTTCGAAAACGTACTAAATTTTGCAATTTTCGAAAATGAAAAAATAAACATCACCAAGTTATAAAACAGCTCATTGCCATTCTGACATATAAGATATCTATATTGCTTCATAAATTATCCGCCATATGGGCTGGCAAAGATTGACCTGCACCGTGACCACCTTATAAAAATGTCCGAGGCAATATCTCCTGAACCACTGCTTGCATTGCAATACAACTTTCACAGCTCTTTTTAGCGCCCCAGGGTACCTCATAGAACATTGGGATTGTTTAACTGAACCCAATTACCCTACTTAATACTAGTAGACGCATTCCACACAACATTTTTTTTCTCTCTCTAGGTACCTATGTAAGGAAATTCACTCACGCGCTCCTCTGCCACCCAGCAGGCAGCAGGAGACCAAAGGCTGCGTCGCTGCATGTACAATTATAACTTACATTGGTTGTGAATCACTCCCAAATAGCGTCAGCCGCGCCACTTTCCCTATTTCCCTACTGCTACTAAAATGCTACCAAATATATGAAACACGAATGAGGCAAAAAATATATATATTTATTTCGCAAGAAGTTATTTTTTTCGCAGGCAGTACCCATTTGTATCGCGTTTCAGCGGATTTTTGGGGTTGGGCTAATTTCTTTTGCCGCCCTTGTCGAGCTTGGAATGTGGGGGGAGGGCGTTTTGGCCCCTGTCGCCCCCTTTGGATCCGCCAGTGATTCCATACAACATAGGTACCTATACAAGGAAATTCACTCCCGCGATCCTCTGCCATCCAGCAGGCAGCAGGAGACCAAAGGCTGCGACGCGCGCTGCGTGTACAATTATAACTTACCTTGGTTGTGAACCACTTCAAAATAGTGTCAGACGCGCCACTTTCCCTATCCCTACTGCTACCAAAACGCTACCAAATAGAGGAAATACGAACGAGGCAAAAACAATATTTCTTTCTTTCGCAAGAAGTTATTTTTTCCGCAGGCAGTACTCATTTTTCATCGCCAGTTTCAGGGTTTTGTTGTTGTTGTTGTTGTTGTTGTTGTTGTTGGGGGGGCTAATTTCTATTGCCGCCCCTGTTGAGCTTGGGATGGGGGGGGGGCTTCTGCCCCTGCCACCCCCCCCCCTGGATCCGACAGTGTATTTTGGGAGTATCAGGGAAGACGTAGTCAGTTGGTTCTGCACTGATGTCCGATGAGAAGGCAGTTGGTTCTGCACTGATGTCCTATGAGAAGGCAGTTGGTTCTGCACTGATGTCCGATGAGAAGGCAGTTGGTTATGCACTGATGTCAGATGAGAAGGCAGCTGGTTCTGCACTGATGTCCGATGATAAGGCAGTTGGTTCTGCACTGATGTCCGATGAGAAGGCAGTTGGTTCTGCACTGATGTCCGATGAGAAGGCAGTTGGTTCTGCACTGATGCCCGATGATAAGGCAGTTGGTTCTGCACTGATGTCCGATGAGAAAGCAGTTGGTTCTGCACTGATGTCCGATGAGAAGGTAGTTGGTTCTGCACTGATGTCCGATGAGAAGGCAGTTGGTTCTGCACTGATGTCCGATGAGAAGGTAGTTGGTTCTGCACTGATGTCCGATGAGAAGGCAGTTGGTTCTGCACTGATGTCCGATGAGAAGGCAGTTGGTTCTGCACTGATGTCCGATGAGAAGGCAGTTGGTTCTGCACTGATGTCCGATGAGAAGGGACAATCAGGACACTGCAGGTGCTGATTAGGTAATTAAACCACACATACATAATTATCATCACCTACGAACGTGTTCACAACGATGCGTCACGAAACGTTACATCTCACCCAAACATGCTGCATCGATTTTGACGGCGTGATGGCGTCACAGACACTGAGACACAAATTTATAGTGGACATTGCTATGTTTTATTTCACTTTGACTATTATCTGTTACTTTAATGCAAGGACACGACAAGCAGAGGCCTGTATAACAATCAGGCACGGAATCAGGCACGGCACGAATCAGGCACGGAATCAGGCACGAATCAGGCACAGAATCAGGCACGAATCAGGCACGGAATCAGGCACGGAGTCAGGCACGGAATCAGGCACGGAATCAGGCACGGAATCAGGCACGGAATCAGGCACGGAATCAGCTGGCACGGCACAAATCAGGCACGGAATCAGCCACGGAATCAGGCACAAAATCAGGCACGGAATCAGGCACGGAATTAGGCACGGAATCAGGCACGGAATCAGGCACGGCACGAATCAGGCACGGAATCATGCACGGCACGAACCTGTGCCGAAATCGCCGCCACCGGTCTAACAAGTTACAGGTTTGCCTGAGAGTGACTTTAAATAAGACGGCCCATCCATCAACTGTTATTCCTCCATCGACCGTATTACGACCATCCTCATCTTCCGTTATACGTAAGAGGCTTGTGTTCGGTTCGCTTCTACCTGCTCCACCGTCCGCGCTCAAAGATCGGTGGTAGTTGTCTTTACCCAGCTCACTCTCGGGCAGGGCCTATTTTAACATGTTAACTGGGGGAAATGCCCCCCCCCCCCCCCACAGTGAAGAGATGTTGCCCACCCGGAATTCAGTATTTCCATGTCATTTTTCACTTGATAGGTATTCAATTAAAATAAAATATGCATATCTGGTGATACATGTATACAAATCCTATGCAAATGTCATGATATTCCTAAGTTTGAGAATTTCCCACACAAAGTAAGTATCTTTAAATTATTTCCGGAATATCTTGAATTTCAATATCCTTTGAACAATTGCTCAGGAGCGGCAGAGTGGGGGTGATCGGGGGTTGGAAAAAATCAGGAACGTCGCCACACTATTTGGAGAGGGTGGGGCAACTGCTGAGCCGATTGTGTTAAAATTTGGTGTGTGGTTAGGGATCTCTCAGCCGCCACTTTCCCACAAGTCAGGGGTGGGGTACTTCTGCACGTGCGCACGTGTGCACCACGTATTTGTATCTGAGAAACTACTTCCATGATCGAGTTGAAATTCACCATACATTTCCTTCGCCTTCGCCCGTTCATCGCCAACTACGGTTCGGTGAAAAGTCATGGAAGAAAATTGACGAATGACCTCATGGTGAATATATTTTACCTCGTGGAGGTCACAGGATACAAACACCACATTGATCTTTGCATTGGTGGATCCAGAAGGTTTTTTTTGGGGGGGGGGCAAAATTACAAAAAGTTTCTCACAATTCTGAAAACGCATCGGATTTGGCTTGCTTATGCATTGATATCCGATTTAAAGCTAACTTACATTAGTAAAAGTTGCTTAGATTTTCTTCCATATCAAGAAATGTGTCAATCTTGCGCCGATTTCAGGCGGTGTTGGGGAGGGGACAATTGGTCATTTCGCCCAACCGGTAGATCCGCCACTGGATCTTTGTATTTTGCAAAAGATGCGGGATTCTGGTGAAAATTGGGAAAATGTATCCATTTCCTGTGGATTTATATGCATTTTCATGTTTCCCAATGACTTATATTTGGGAGGTCACAAAATAGACTTCACCTTAAGTCACCGATGTAAAAATCATCCGAAATAGCAGAATTGTAGGTGTTTATGACCTGATTAATTCTTGTGAGTGTCTAACTGATCGGTCAAACACTGTGGCTGCGGCACGACCTTACATTTTTGCAGTGCAATCACTAGACTTGATCTAGTGACGTGACCTGAGGAGACCCGAGGTAAACAAATTAAGAGGATTTGGGCAATTGATAGGCAAGCAGTTGTACTAAAACTGGCGGCGCGAAATGGCGTCATTTTCCGCTATTTAAAAAAACTAAGTTGGGAGGGCAACACAGGCGGATTCAAAGGGCGGACATCAGGGGCAAATGCCCCCCCCCCCCCCTCCCACAGGAATCTAGGAATCTAGGGGGAAGGCATGCAATACAAGTATTTCCCCCCCCCCCCCGCGAGTTCCCTGCACTGAACGTGAAAAACAATGATATTAGGAGAAAACTTCATGAAGACAGAAGTTTTTTCTTCTCTCAAGTGATTGAATTTGAAGTTTGTTATGTATACCTTGCTTTCAATGATAGACAAAACAGCGCACCTGACGCAATTCAAGCAGCTTCGGTGACACGCGCCACACTGGGGGGGGGGGGGGGGGGGGGGCAGAATCTGCTCCCTCTCGGATTTTCTCAATAACTTTAAAACTGTGTTAGATATCAACGTGAAACTTTCAGTACCTTATACTGCATCAATTTTACGTCTTTCTACACCAAATTTCAATGAAATTAATGTAGTATTTTGAGAGATAATAACGTTTTAATGACGTCATATCATGCCATTTTTGTGTGGAAAAACAATAAATGTTTGAAAAATCGTAAAAATAGAGTTTCAAAGCAAATTGCAAATTAAAAAACGTCAAAAGAAAAGAAATGACATCCTCTTCTGAATGGCTATCTCGGATTTGTGATTTTGTTTGGTTTTTGACCCCAAAAATAAAAATAAAATTATCGGAAAAATGTCCACAAAATATTTTTTTGTGAATTCGAAAAGTGAATTTCTTAAGCTCAAATACCAAAATAAGGTGACCGGCCCAAATACGCGGAGGAAAAAATGGGGATACCTTTTTGCCACAAAAAGATGCCCCTAAACACGGGACACTGTTTTGCACCCCAGTGGTTTTCCCTTAAAATAGGCCCTGCTCTCGGGTTTGGGTACCGTCCGTTCAGCGGGTCGATCTAACTCCCAGGGGCCCGCTGCGCCGACCCGGTGGCCACGGGCAGCGCGTCAGAAGACAGCCCAGTTTAAACGTACACAACGCAAGAAGACGTTACTGGTCTCCCGACTCGTAGCGCACACCTCCTTTCGATTCCGTCAAAACGCCTAATCAAGTCGCTCCACATTCCTGCCACTATCCATCCGGCCACGGAAACTTCTGCAGCTGAAGATCATTTAGTAACACTCCATCCTGTTCCCGCCACGAATGTACACTCGCCGGCGCGGGACTGTGCACGGGCAGCGGGAAAAGGTCACCGCCGGGGTCAGGGCACACTCCGCCGAGCGGGCCAGTTTAACAATCAGGGGCCCGCCGGCATACGGGTCATGGACAGAGAATCTGAACATAAAACAACATCTCTAGCTTACATATGGTACTCGCTGACACACAGAAAGATGGCGCTCGCTTACATACCCGACTGTTATGCCTCCCACTGAATTTACCATACGCATGCACGCGTTTATTACTGTAGGTACTCAATTTAACCCGGCAGTCCCTGGGGTATATTCTGTAACACGACTCACTGGGAGGGGAAGGGGGGGGGGGGGGGGGGTAGCCCCCCTCCCAAATGGTATCTTCAGAACCAATGATCGCAGCGAGACGCACAAGGCGGCATTCGAAAGCGCTCAATGAGATAAACCTAACGCAAACTTAAAAATGCCAAATTAAGATCACATGTCAGGTCACGGTCAAGTCAAACGTCAAAATCGAGGTATTTGAGTTTATGGACAATACTTGCCATCCATGGCCTTCGATTGCGCCTATAATCACCCCAAGTGCTGTCAAAGGTATGATACATATGCCACATGAGCTAAAGTGAGATTGTTGGAAAAGATCAAGGTTAAGGTCAGATCACAAAAGGTCACTACACACAAAATATCTACGAAAGTCATGCAGCACATATTTCATGCATGCTTTTGCGCGTATAATTCGATAGTGGTAGTCATTTTACCATCTGACTTCATTTACGTGAAGTTAGTGTCAAGTTCAGGTAAGTTCAGGTCACTGAAGGTCAAAATTTGAAATTGATAAATCTAAATAAAAAGTATGTTTCTATAACAGTTTTATCTTTAAAAAATACAGTGCTGGCATTTATTTGTCTGTATCCGGTCAATAAAAGCCAAAAAACGCAATTTCAAAATATGACGTCATGATTTACCCATATATGCCATGACAGTCAAAAAAAAATATTATTCTGAAATTTGGTATGGTAGTTGCCCATATGTCTTTATCTGACATGTATTCCGATTTTTTCAATATCTTTGAAAAAATTATTGTGAGCATTTAAAAAAAAGTGTTTTATGTTTGTTTTTGGGGTCAAAAACCGGCAACCGGCAATTCAAATGCGGCATTTGTACGGCCTGACAAAGTTTAGCCGATTTTGGTGTCAAAATCGTGTTTAGTGACGTCACTAAATTCACTATATCTCGAGATAACAAATTCTGACGATTTTTTTTCTTCTCAGGTGTAAGAATCATGCCCAGAAAGGTACTGAAAGTTTGGCGTCGATATCTGCATTAGTTACTGAGATATTCTTAATATTCCTAAGGGGGGGGGGCTAAAAAAGCCCTCCCCCCCAGTGACTCGCGGGTTAAATCGCTGCAATCTGGCATTGCACTGGTAGATCATGGAATGTATCACGCACGTCGGCAAGCACGTAACATTGGGAATAACGAAATACGAAGTGTCGATGCAGAGGGGCGTTACGTTTAATGTCTATTTCCCGAGGTAGGTATCCGGTTCACCATAGCCCTGCGCCATAATCAACGATATGATGTTTGACAGGCTGTGCTGACGTGAAGGCAGCGGCAGAAGACTTAATATCAACGAACCCCAGAAGACGACGGTCAATCTCAGTTAGTTAGTGCACAAGTTGGTTCGACCAACAAAGTTTTGTATATAAATTTAGTCCGAACCTTTTGAATGGACGAATTTCCGGGGTCACGACCCGCGCTAAGCAGAGCTTGTTGCGCAGGGTCTGTCCCCTACCGTCCGATCGGGCAATTCCTGGCAGCCGGCAGAATTTATAGGCGAAATTTATATATTGGTTCCAAAATAAGCGTCCCGCTGGGTTGGCCGGCAAAGCAGTTAATTCGCAGTGAATACCGGCCGTTTCAACTTCCTGAAAGGTTAGACTGTACTGTGCACAACAATGCTGCGCGAAACAGCCTATACAGACATAACTTACATGATTAATGTCACGTTCAGCCGACGGAAGAGAGTGCAAGGCCTCCGGTGGTTATGAAAACCACTGAGCTCAGTTGTATCGCAAGCGCCACCATGATTGGCTGGTTGGTTGGGCAGAAGCAACGTGGGTCGAATTCCCCGGCATAAATCGGCGGTTATTGACTTGGGACATTTAGCAAATTACTTGGACAATTGCACCAGTTTCAATGCGTTACTTCGCTCTTTGGCGCATTGAATAAGTGCGTTATTAAATTAAGTTATAACAGTTAGAACAGTCCATTATTGAAGATAGACTTCCTCTTCAATAAGTGTGATGAAATCAAGGTATGTGTGATGATAGAGGAGCTTAGTTATGTGATGATGTCAAGGTATGTGTGATGATAGAGGAGCTGAGTTAAGTGATGATGTCAAGGTATGTGTGATGATAGAGGAGCTGAGTTAAGTGATGATGTCAAGATATGTGTGATGATAGAGGAGCTTAGTTAAGTGATGATGTCAAGGTATGTGTAATGATAGAGGAGCTGAGTTAAGTGATGATGTCAAGGTATGTGTGATGATAGAGGAGCTTAGTTAAGTGATGATGTCAAGGTATGTGTGATGATAGAGGAGCTGAGTTAAGTGATGATGTCAAGGTATGTGTGATGATAGAGGAGCTTAGTTATGTGATGATGTCAAGGTATGTGTAATGATAGAGGAGCTGAGTTAAGTGATGATGTCAAGGTATGTGTGATGATAGAGGAGCTTAGTTATGTGATGATGTCAAGGTATGTGTGATGATAGAGGAGCTTAGTTATGTGATGATGTCAAGGTATGTGTGATGATAGAGGAGCTGAGTTAAGTGATGATGACAAGGTATGTGTGATGATAGAGGAGCTTAGTTATGTGATGATGTCAAGGTATGTGTGATGATAGAGGAGCTGAGTTAAGTGATGATGTCAAGGTATGTGTGATGATAGAGGAGCTTAGTTAAGTGATGATGTCAAGGTATGTGTGATGATAGAGGAGCTTAGATAAGTGATGATGTCAAGGTATGTGTGATGATAGAGGAACTTAGTTATGTGATGATGTCAAGGTATGTGTGATGATAGAAGAGCTTAGTTAAGTGATGATGTCAAGGTATGTATGACGATAGAGGAGCTTAGTTATGTGATGATGTCAAGGTATGAGTGATGATGGAGGAGCTTAGTTAAGTGATGATGTCAAGGTATGTGTGATGATAGAGGAGCGGAGTTAAGTGATGATGTCAAGGTATGTGTGATGATAGAGGAGCTTAGTTATGTGATGATGTCAAGGTATGTGTGATGATAGAGGAGCGTAGTTAAGGATGATGTCAAGGTATGTGTGATGATATAGGAACTTAGTTATGTGATGATGTCAAGGTGTGTGTGATGATAGAGGAGCTTAGTTAAGTGATGATGTCAAGGTATGTGTGATGATAGAGGAGCTTAGTTATGTGATGATGTCAAGGTATGTGTGATGATAGAGGAGCTTAGTTAAGTGATGATGTCAAGGTATGTGTGATGATAGAGGAGCTTAGTTAAGTGATGATGTCAAGGTATGTGTAATGATAGAGGAGCTGAGTTAAGTGATGATGTCAAGGTATGTGTGATGATAGAGGAGCTTAGTTATGTGATGATGTCAAGGTATGTGTGATGATAGAGGAGCGGAGTTAAGTGATGATGTCAAGGTATGTGTGATGATAGAGGAGCTTAGTTATGTGATGATGTCAAGGTGTGTGTGATGATAGAGGAGCTTAGTTAAGTGATGATGTCAAGGTATGTGTGATGATAGAGGAACTTAGTTATGTGATGATGTCAAGGTATGTGTGATGATAGAGGAGCTTAGTTAAGTGATGATGTCAAGGTATGTGTGATGATCGAGGAGCTTAGTTAAGTGATGATGTCAAGTTATGTGTGATGATAGAGGAGCTGAGTTAAGTGATGATGTCAAGGTATGTGTGATGATAGAGGAGCTTAGTTAAGTGATGATGTCAAGGTATGTGTGATGATAGAGGAGGTTAGTTAAGTGATGATGTCAAGGTATGTGTGATGATAGAGGAGCTGAGTTAAGTGATGATGTCAAGGTATGTGTGATGATAGAGGAACTTAGTTAAGTGATGATGTCAAGGTAGGTGTGATGATAGAGGAGGTTAGTTAAGTGATGATGTCAAGGTATGTGTGATGATAGAGGAGCTTAGTTAAGTGATGATGTCAAGGTATGTGTGATGATAGACGAGCTTAGTTAAGTGATGATGTCAAGGTATGTGTGATGATAGAGGAGTTTAGTTAAGTGATGATGTCAAGGTATGTGTGATGATAGAGGAGCTTAGTTAAGTGATGATGTCAAGGTGTGTGTGATGATAGAGGAGCTGAGTTAAGTGATGATGTCAAGGTATGTGTGATGATAGAGGAGCTTAGTTAAGTGATGATGTCAAGGTATGTGTGATGATAGAGGAGCTTAGTTATGTGATGATGTCAAGGTATGTGCGATGATAGAGGAGCTTAGTTATGTGATGATGTCAATGTATGTGTGATGATAGAGGAGCTTAGTTAAGTGATGATGTCAAGGTATGTGTGATGATAGAGGAGCTTAGTTAAGTGATGATGTCAAGGTATGTGTGATGATAGAGGAGCTTAGTTAAGTGATGATGTCAAGGTATGTGTGATGATAGAGGAGCTGAGTTAAGTGATGATGTCAAGGTATGTGTGATGATAGAGGAGCTTAGATAAGTGATGATGTCAAGGTATGTGTGATGATAGAGGAGCTTAGTTAAGTGATGATGTCAAGGTATGTGTGATGATAGAGGAGCTTAGTTAAGTGATGATGTCAAGGTATGTGCGATGATAGAGGAGCTGAGTTAAGTGATGATGTCAAGGTATGTGTGATGATAGAGGAGCTTAGTTAAGTGATGATGTCAAGGTATGTGTGATGATAGAGGAGCTTAGTTAAGTGATGATGTCAAGGTATGTGTGATGATATAGGAGCTTAGTTAAGTGATGATGTCAAGGTATGTGTGATGATAGAGGAGCTTAGTTAAGTGATGATGTCAAGGTATGTGTGATGATAGAGGAGCTTAGTTAAGTGATGATGTTAAGGTATGTGTGATGATAGAGGAGCTTAGTTAAGTGATGATGTCAAGGTATGTGTGATGATAGAGGAGCTTAGTTAAGTGATGATGTCAAGGTATGTGTGATGATAGAGGAGCTGAGTTAAGTGATGATGTCAAGGTATGTGTGATGATAGAGGAGCTTAGTTATGTGATGATGTCAAGGTATGTGTAATGATAGAGGAGCTGAGTTAAGTGATGATGTCAAGGTATGTGTGATGATAGAGGAGCTTAGTTATGTGATGATGTCAAGGTATGTGTGATGATAGAGGAGCTTAGTTATGTGATGATGTCAAGGTATGTGTGATGATAGAGGAGCTGAGTTAAGTGATGATGTCAAGGTATGTGTGATGATAGAGGAACTTAGTTATGTGATGATGTCAAGGTATGTGTGATGATAGAGGAGCTTAGTTAAGTGATGATGTCAAGGTATGTGTGATGATCGAGGAGCTTAGTTAAGTGATGATGTCAAGGTATGTGTGATGATAGAGGAGCTGAGTTAAGTGATGATGTCAAGGTATGTGTGATGATAGAGGAGCTTAGTTAAGTGATGATGTCAAGGTATGTGTGATGATAGAGGAGGTTAGTTAAGTGATGATGTCAAGGTATGTGTGATGATAGAGGAGCTGAGTTAAGTGATGATGTCAAGGTATGTGTGATGATAGAGGAACTTAGTTAAGTGATGATGTCAAGGTATGTGTGATGATAGAGGAGGTTAGTTAAGTGATGATGTCAAGGTATGTGTGATGATAGAGGAGCTTAGTTAAGTGATGATGTCAAGGTGTGTGTGATGATAGAGGAGCTGAGTTAAGTGATGATGTCAAGGTATGTGTGATGATAGAGGAGCTTAGTTAAGTGATGATGTCAAGGTATGTGTGATGATAGAGGAGCTTAGTTAAGTGATGATGTCAAGGTATGTGTGATGATAGAGGAGCTGAGTTAAGTGATGATGTCAAGGTATGTGTGATGATAGAGGAGCTTAGTTAAGTGATGATGTCAAGGTATGTGTGATGATAGACGAGCTTAGTTAAGTGATGATGTCAAGGTATGTGTGATGATAGAGGAGTTTAGTTAAGTGATGATGTCAAGGTATGTGTGATGATAGAGGAGCTTAGTTAAGTGATGATGTCAAGGTGTGTGTGATGATAGAGGAGCTGAGTTAAGTGATGATGTCAAGGTATGTGTGATGATAGAGGAGCTTAGTTAAGTGATGATGTCAAGGTATGTGTGATGATAGAGGAGCTTAGTTATGTGATGATGTCAAGGTATGTGCGATGATAGAGGAGCTTAGTTATGTGATGATGTCAATGTATGTGTGATGATAGAGGAGCTTAGTTAAGTGATGATGTCAAGGTATGTGTGATGATAGAGGAGCTTAGTTAAGTGATGATGTCAAGGTATGTGTGATGATAGAGGAGCTTAGTTAAGTGATGATGTCAAGGTATGTGTGATGATAGAGGAGCTGAGTTAAGTGATGATGTCAAGGTATGTGTGATGATAGAGGAGCTTAGATAAGTGATGATGTCAAGGTATGTGTGATGATAGAGGAGCTTAGTTAAGTGATGATGTCAAGGTATGTGTGATGATAGAGGAGCTTAGTTAAGTGATGATGTCAAGGTATGTGCGATGATAGAGGAGCTGAGTTAAGTGATGATGTCAAGGTATGTGTGATGATAGAGGAGCTTAGTTAAGTGATGATGTCAAGGTATGTGTGATGATAGAGGAGCTTAGTTAAGTGATGATGTCAAGGTATGTGTGATGATAGAGGAGCTTAGTTAAGTGATGATGTCAAGGTATGTGTGATGATAGAGGAGCTTAGTTAAGTGATGATGTCAAGGTATGTGTGATGATAGAGGAGCTTAGTTAAGTGATGATGTCAAAATATGTGTGATGATAGAGGAGCTTAGTTAAGTGATGATGTCAAGGTATGGATGATGATAGAGGAGCTTAGTTAAGTGATGATGTCAAGATATGTGTGATGATAGAGGAGCTTAGTCAAGTGATGATGTCAAGGTATGTGTGATGATAGTGGAGCTTAGTTAAGTGATGATGTCAAGGTATGTGTGATGATAGAGGAGCTTAGTTATGTGATGATGTCAAGGTATGTGTGATGATAGAGGAACTGAGTTAAGTGATGATGTCAAGGTATGTGTGATGATAGAAGAGCTGAGTTAAGTGATGATTTCAAGGTATGTGTGATGATAGAGGAGCTGAGTTAAGTGATGATGTCAAGGTATGTGTGATGATAGAGGAGCTGAGTTAAGTGATGATGTCAAGGTATGTGTGATGATAGAGGAGCTTAGTTATGTGATGTCAAGGTATGTGTGATGATAGAGGAGCTTAGTTAAGTGATGATGTCAAGGTATGTGTGATGATAGAGGAGCTGAGTTAAGTGATGATGTCAAAGTATGTGTGATGATAGAGGAGCTTAGTTAAGTGATGATGTCAAGGTATGTATGATGATAGAGGAGCTTAGATAAGTGATGATGCCAAGGTATGTGTGATGATAGAGGAGCTTAGTTATGTGATGATGTCAAGGTATGTGTGAAGATAGAGCAGCTGAGTTAAGTGATGATGTCAAGGTATGTGTGATGATAGAGGAGCTTAGTTAAGTGATGATGTCAAGGTATGTGTGATGATAGAGGAGCTTAGTTATGTGATGAAGTCAAGGTATGTGTGATGATAGAGGAGCTTAGTTAAGTGATGATGTCAAGGTATGTGTGATGATAGAGGAGCTTAGTTAAGTGATGATGTCAAGGTATGTGTGATGATAGAGGAGCTTAGTTAAGTGATGATGTCAAGGTATGTGTGATGATAGAGGAGCTGACTGCAGTGGCGCACGCAGGGGGGGAGGGTCAAGGGGGTCAGCTGACACCCCCCCCCCCCCCCGAAATTTCGGAGGGGCCCGCATAAAAAGGACCCGTATTCTGGCCCATACCTGGCAGGGGCCCTGTCTTGGTAAGGCCTGATCGAGGCAGGGGCCCGGTGCTGGCAAAGGCGTGATATGGGGCCCGGTCAAGACGAGGGCCCGGTCCTTGCATATTCTTGATACGGGCCCGCTCCTGGTAGGGGCCCGATCTTGATCAGGCCCGATCGAGGCAGGGGCCCGGTGCTGGCAAAGGCGTGGCAGGCATGGGGCCCGGTCACAACAGGGCCCGGTCCTTGCAAATTATTGATAAGGTACTGGTAGGGGCCCGGTCTTGGTCAGATCCGATCGAGGCAGGGACCCGGTGCTGGCAAATGCTCGACGCCTTTGCAGACTTTTAACTCGAGCGAGCAAATTTTAGACTGAGGGTCACGACAAACTGACCAGTTTACAACCATATTATTTAAACATAATCGAGATACTCCTGCGGCTAATGAGTCAAACAATATAGGAGTCTTAAGCTATAACAAAAATGGTCCGAATACATTTCAGGTAACCCATCAATGATAATTTAGAGCTCGCTGCGCCCTGGCACTGACACACAACACAAATTATCATACCGTGACTATATGACCAAACAAATGACCAAATGGCAGGGGAGAAAAAAGAAAGAAAACGGCCTAAAGACTGTGCAAATTAAATTTGGTGGCATTGAGATGTACAAACAAACAAATTCACTGGCTGGGATATAAGGAGGGTATAAATTTTGTGCAAATTTCCCGACCTTACTTGATGTGATATGCGGCTCCTTTTTCCAGTATGAAATTTACAAAACTAAAACAACAGCAAATCTTTAAGGCCATCACCGACCTAACTTTCTTGAGTCTGCCTCTCCAACCTGACTTGTGCTGGTACTTGACACGGCTTCTTGTCACCCGTACGAATTTAGCACACACAAAAAATATTCCTGACCCCAGTTCTTCGGCCTATGTCACCAACTTCACCTCTGAGACTCAGAGCCGTGACTCCTCGCCTCGCGGCGAGGAGCCACAGCCAGCCTCCCTCAGTCACTCCCGACCTCCGTCTCTTCTTGAGCCCTGAATCTCTCTCCTCCCTCCGTCACTCCCGACTCCCGTCTCCTATTACAGCTGCCACTTTTCAGGCCAGAGACTACCCGCGCCGCGCCGCAAGAACTGTTCAACTATCCACCACTACCCACGTGCCCAAATAAACTGTCAACTACCCACAACTACCCTCACCATAAATTGTTCTATTTTGGGATTGAAGAAAATTAAAGCAAAAACCTTTAAATTATGCAAATGCATGAAAAACTTGAATGATATTGCTGATGAAAGCGCAATCACTGAAATTAGGTTGAAAACTTTCCTTTTTTGAAAAGTTGAAAATTCCGCTACCCACCAACTACCCACTGCAACCAAATGATTGCTTGTGCTACCCACAGTTACCCACGTGGGTAGTAACTACCCACGTCTCGCGGGTAAGCGGGTAGAAAAGTGTCACCTCTATCTCCTATCCTCTTATCTCCAGCCTGACCCAGCTGCAGCGGCCGGTGGATGCCTGCGGCGGCCGGAAGCCGACTCCGCCGCCCGGGCCATCGCTTGCTGCCTCCTCATTGGTCCTTCTGACCATCCATCGTAGCTGCAGCTGCCGGAGGGCGGCTGCAGCCGCCGTAACTGGCTGCAGCGGCCCGGTGGGCACCTGCGGTGGCCTTTGACTGGCGCTCGCTGACGTATTTAGGTCAGATCCTGCGTAGAGGCTTCTGCCGAACGCCGTACGTGACCCGGCCCACTGGCCGGCGCTCAAGTTTAATGGTGTCGCGCAGCTGCGGTAATGACGTCATTTCATGGGCCGGGGATGCCGTAATAGCGACACCCTACCGGTGTCTGGGTTTTGACGAGGGTGTTTGTCACCTGCGTGGGTGGCCTCAGCGGCGTCTGCACTGTCGGAAGCTTCTGGTGTCCACACGGCCGCCGTTCTTTCCATGTTCAATTTGGAAAATGTATAGCTTTTGCGAAGTTTCTCTTCTTTTACTTATATTTGTCCCCGCTTTGTTTCTTTTGGGTGTAATTTTAAAATGTGGCTCGCTACATATGCTAGTAACATCTGAGAGAAATCCAAGGCTTTGACGATGTACGAGTATTAACCCGGCATTGGCTGGGGTCTCAGCCGAACGCCATTGGCTGGATTGGGGATGGCCGTCCCCCCCCCCCGCGCCTCCGCCTCCCTGGTTATTTTCCCAACCAATAACCGCAGCGTCGACCTGCAGAGGTGGCCAAAGATCTTGTCTGGACACACATCCGGACAAACACGTTGGCCCGTACCGTTAGGGGCCGCCGGCGGACATCAGTTCGCAGCGCCGTCGTTTCACCTAGTGGATGTTTTCGGAACTACAGGCGCCCCGGCGGCGTAGCTTAAAGGGATTATACGGGTTTTTCCCAGAATAATTGAGTTACATAGTAAAACGTACTTATAAAGGTGGTAGAAGTCCCACGGAAGCCACATTTTGTTTTCTGGAAATGACCTCTTCTGCACCTAAGGACATTCCCAAGTGCGCGGTGATGCCACCGCGTATTTGCTGCATGCAGGACCGGCTGAGGCAGAGCCAGTCACCTCTTTTATGATAATAAAAACACCTCACTTATGGCATATTTCCGGTAAAATAAGCAATATTTGAAAGAAAATAAACTTGTTTTGTTCCAACGACAGCAGCAGTTACCTAGTTTTCCCATACAATTCTATATTTTTCATGAATTTTTATGCCAAAAAATGAATACGCCACCACCAAATTATCAACGCTAACGGCCAGAGAAAAGAAAACCACAAAAAAACACAAAACCTCAACGAACAGTGTGTAGTAATACAAAGTCCTGTCAGTTTTGAATTGCATAATAATTTTGTGATCCAGTGTAGGACTTGCAGATAATTCAAAACTCTAAAATTGATCTTAAGATAAAAGTGGTGGACAGGAGTGCCGATAAAGTACTCGTTATCTTAGTCTCGAAAAACGCCAAAGTTTTAACGCTGATAATTGCTGAAATAATGGACTAAATGAGCATTGAGGTCCTTGTTATAAGTCTTAAACGTGTTTAAAGCTCATACAACTGCAAAAGAGTGCATTTCCTTTCAGGACGGAAATCCGTATAATCCCTTTAACCGCCTATTAGCGCGCGGTCGACGGCGCCAGTATTCTGTTCATATCTTTAGAAGTACGTAATATTATTTCACCGCAGTGATATTTTATCACAGCTACATTTATTCTACATGAAATAACTTAATATTATGATGTTTTGAGAACAAAACCATAGCGTCATTTGTTAAACGAAACTCTGAGAACAGCGCGACGAATACATTATGAGCGTACGGCGACGAGCGAGTCAGGAGGGTAGTCTTACAAGAAAATACCTACAGCATTTTATTGATACATGATTGAACGTCTGCAGCAATACCATTATATTATAAATTGATTGGTCTATTCACTGGATGTCTTTGTTTGCGAATGGGACGCAAAAAGTATAGCGTCATAATGGCCTTGAAACCGGGCGATGATTCTGAAACCATATGCACGCCGCCTGCTTTTCCGAAACTGTCGTGTTCGGCTGACAGTGCAAACATTCCCAGTGTGGTATGGCGCGGCTGGTGGACGGCTGTGTGGATCGGCTGGTAGACGGAGTACTCAGGGCCCAATCTTGCCAAGTGCCGTGATCGCAACCAATCTTACCAATGCCGTAGTATGGCATATTGGTGCGCCGGCCTGCAAAACTATTTGAAATTCCGGAAACCGGGATCCGGAAACCGGGATCGAACCGGGGACAATCCTATCATCAGCCCAGCGTTCTTCCCACTGAGCTATTTCGATAATGAACTTGGACGAACCAAACGCTGCGGTTCCATAAGTGCGGCATTCTGAGCACTCCATTCACGGCATGCCGTACTTGCGCATTCACGGCACTTGGTAAGATTGGGCCCAGGGCCCAATCTTACCAAATGCCGTGAATGCGTAAGTACGGCATACCGTGAATGGAGTGCTCAGAATGCCGCACTTAGGGAACCACGGCGTTTGGTTTCTTCAAGCACATTGTCGAAATAGCTCAGTCGGGAGAACGCTAGACTGGGTATCCCCGGTTCGATCCGGGTTGCAAAGGTCTTGCAGGTCGGCGCACCAATATGCCGTACTACGCGGACTGGTTATTGATTCAACTTTTTTGGAACGATTCAATCATGATTCATTTTGGAATCTGAATGATTCAATCACCGTTCGATTCACGGATACAATTTTGAGTATTGATTCTTTCCGATTCAAAGAATCAAAACAAATATTTCAATCGATTCACGTTTGATTCAACTTTTAAATATATGTGGCGAATTTATGTCAAATCAATAAAAATGGAAACATACATATATATGATCATTCAAACATTGTTACAGCAATACTATTTCAGTATAAATGAATGTAGCCACTGGGACTGCATGTATTTGCATAATTTACCAGTGTACTTGAATCGTTAAGAATCGTTAAATCTTTTGATTCAATCAGCCTTGATTTGATGCGGGTTTTGATTCAATCACGATTCATGAATCAAAAGAGGTGAATCCATTTTTTTTTATTCAATGAATTTTGATTGAACGATTCCAATCGATTAAATCAGTGTTGAATCAATACCCAGCCTGGTACTACGGCATTGGTAAGATTGGGTGTCATCGTCCGTGGATCGAGTCTGGTGAACGGGCCGGTGTGGATCGGCTGGTGGACGGGTCGGTGCGTAGAGGCTTCAAGCTGGTGCACGGAAACACGCAATCATGGCAATACGCTCCGAACACTTCAGATTAGAGGTGCAATGTTTCCCAAAAATCATATACCTGGCGGCACCGTACCACACCACCCATATAAACAAATAAATATACCAGCAATATACCGGCGCAGGCACTACATATGCATTATACATTATCATGCATAGTAAAGTAATATGCCACAGTAACCCGCGAGTCACTGGGGGGGGGGGGGTAGCTCCCCCTTAGGAATATTAGGAATATCTGAACAACTAATGCAGATATCGACGCCAAACTTTCAATACCTTTCCGAGCATCCTTTTGACACATTTTGAGCAAAAATGAAGTAATTTCGTCAGAAATTGTTTGAGATATAGTGAATTTAGTGACGTCACTAATTACGATTTTCACACCAAAATCAGCTACAATTTGCTAGGCCGTACAAATGCCGCATTTGAAGCAAAATGCAATCGAAAAACGCTGAAAGGTATAAAATTGCAAGGGCTACAAACCAGCTATCTCGAAATTTCGCAAATTTTGGTTTTTGACCCACATTTTTGTTTGTCTTTTTTTGGAAAAATGTCCACAAAATCACGTTTTTCGAAGATATTAAAAAAACGGAATATATGTCAGATCATGACATATGGGCAACTACCATACCAAATTTCAAAATTATATCATCTTTTTTACTGACATGGCATATAAAGTATGGGTAAATCATGACGTCGTATTTTGAAATTGCGTTTTTTTGGCTTTTATGGCCAGATACAGACAAATCAATGCCAGCACTGTATTTTTTAGATAAAACTGATATAGAAACATGCTTTTTTCATTTCGATTTATCAATTTCAAATTTTGACCTTCAGTGACCTGAACTTGACCTGAACTTGACACTAACTTCACGTAAATGAAGTCAGGTGGTAAAATGACTATCACCATCAAATTATACGCGTAAAAGGATCCATAAAGCATGTGCTGCATGACTTTCGTAGGTATATTGTGTGTAGTGACCTTTTGTGACCTGACCTTGACCTTGATCTTTTCTAACAATCTCATTTTAGCTCATGTGGGATATGTATCATACCTTTGCCAGCACTTTGGGTGATTATAGGCGCAATCGAAGGCCATGGATGGCAAGTATTGTCCATAAACTCAAATACCTCGATTTTGACGTTTGACTTGACCGTGACCTTAATTTGAAATTTCTAGGTGTGCGTTAGGTTTATCTCATTGAGCGCTTTCGAATGTCGCCTTGCGCGTTCCGCTGCGATCATTGGTTCTGAAGATACCAGGGCCCCCCCCCCCCCCCCCCCCCCAAGTGAGTCGTGTTACGGAATATACCTAAGTGACTGCCAGGTTAATACTGGTATGCCGGTATGGCGGTATGGCAATATTGCACCTCTACTTAAGATCCCAAAGTAGAGTCATGCAACCATGAAGCCACTGTAATTTGAAGCCGCCTGCCATCAGCCCTGCGAGGTTAGCGGCTTTCAGTTCGTAATTGAAATAATTCCTCAAAATCCAAATACAACCAGATCGATATCAAAACGTTTTTCTTTGCACATTTCACCGCTGACGAACAGAAATACGGGCAGGCTGCCGATGGACTGAAGATGGGAGCGGCTGGTGGACGGAGGCGTGGAGCGGCTGGTGGACGGAAGCGTGGAGCGGCTGGTGCGACTGGTGGACGTGGCGTGGAACGGCTGGTGGACGGGGCGTGGAACGGCTGGTGGACGGGGCGAGGAACGGCTGGTGGACGGGCGTGGAACGGCTAGTAGACGGGGCGTGGAACGGCTGGTGGACGGGGCGAGGAACGGCTGGTGGATGGGGCGTAGAACGGCTGGTGGATGGGGCGTGGAACGGCTGGTGGACGGGGCGTGGAACGGCTGGTGGACGGGGCGAGGAACGGCTGGTGGACGGGGCGAGGATCGGCTGGTGGACGGGGCGTGGAACGGCTGGTGGACGGGGCGAGGAACGGCTGGTGGACGGGGCGTGGAACGGCTGGTGGACGGGGCGTGGAACGGCTGGTGGACGGGGCGAGGATCGGCTGGTGGACGGGGCGAGGATCGGCTGGTGGACGGGGCGTGGAACGGCTGGTGGACGGGGCGAGGATCGGCTGGTGGACGGGGCGTGGAACGGCTGGTGGACGGGGCGAGGCTCGGCTGGTGGACGGGGTGTGGAACGGCTGGTGGACGGGGCGAGGATCGGCTGGTGGACGGGGCGTGGAACGGCTGGTGGACGGGGCGAGGATCGGCTGGTGGACGGGGTGTGGACCGGCTGGTGGACGGGGCGTGGAACGGCTGGTGGACGGGGTGTGGACCGGCTGGTGGACGGGGCGAGGATCGGCTGGTGGACGGGGCGTGGAACGGCTGGTGGACGGGGCGAGGCACGGCTGGTGGATGGAGCGGTGTGAAGAGGCTAGTGACGGGACATTTATTCGCGCATGCGCAGAACAAATGTCCGCAGCCCCATTGACCTTTGGCCCTAACGCTTTCCTGAGCGACCCCCCAGTTAATTTTGTCTCATCCTTCTACGATTTTGAATTAGAAGCGACTTGACAAGACAAGCACGATGACGTAAAAAATGTGCTTATCTTCATTAGGTAAAAAGTTATTTGCGGAAAACTGTTTTGCCCAAAACACTTTTTTTACATTTGATGACTTCTGGAGCCTAAAACATTGACCTTAGCTCAAATTTGAGGACACAAATCGGGATTGCATATTTCAAGAGTTTTCGATTGTTTGTTTTCTTTCGTTTCTTCCTAGCTATCATAGTTCCCGAGATATCTGGGGGTTTCTGGAGCGAAGTCCTAAAACTAGGAAATCTGACTTTTGATGACCTCTGGTGACCTCAATATTGACCTGACCCTTAAAAAAGACAGATATACCCATTGGCAGATTCAGAACAGGTGGTTTGCGGGGGGATTCGAAAAGTCTCACACAATTCTGAAAACTTATCGGATTTCGCTTGCGTATGCACCGATAGCTGATTTAAAGCTAACTTTCCTTAGTGAAAGCTGCTTAGATTGTCTCCTATATCAGGAAATGTGTCAATTTTGCGCCGATTTCAGACGGTTGGGGGGGGGGGGCAATTGACCATTTTTCCCAACCGTAAATCCGCCACTGGATATACCTTCGATAGAGCTTGTCTCGAACTATCTAACGTGGTTTTCGAGATCTTAACCCGCGCCGTGCCGGTGCTCGGTGCCACCTTCGCCGTGCCAGGGAGCGGGGGGGGGGGGGGGTGTTTAGACACCCTTCCTCCAACTTGAAAATTGAAGGAGCTACAAAGACGCAGAAAAACGCGTTCGAAAGCTCCCGACAAGCACATTGGAAAGTACTTAAATATTTTTCCTGAAGCCAATATTGAGGTCACCAGAGGACATCAAAGGTCAAATTGGCCAGTTTTAAGACTCCGCTCCAGAAACCCCCAGATATTACAGGAACTATGATAGCTAGAAACAAACAGAAAACAGCAATGAAAAGCTATTGAAAAACATCCTATCG
>JAXIVJ010004760.1:0-12500 GCA_036785665.1 Chirona hameri | reverse complement strand
CTGACTGACACCGGTCATCGTGATTTACTATTCGAGGCTAATGCATATTAAAAACTACCTTCATAGTTCATTTCAATATTTTATCATCATACCGATGTGCAACCAGGCAAAGGGGTTACTGGAGGCTTGGCTACACCCACGGTCTGCGGTCCAATATTAAAATTAGCTTTACCACGATCCTAAAATTAACATTTTCACGCCGCTTCGCTGCGTCCACGTCGATAACCATTGCCATAACAAAGCCATCGCCATCGTCTTCGGTTAGTCGTAATGCTGAATTGAATGCACAACATTGTTAGCTTCTTATCCTCTGCAAGCACACCGCTTATATTTCTGGGTTTTATCAGCTGCACAACTCCATACAAATTTCGCGCCGCTTGGCGGGCGTTAAGTAACAAGTGCCTACTATAAACATGCAGGGGCGTCAGCTTCTCCAGAAAAAGTTGGGGGGGGGGGGCTGAGCTGGGAAATGAACGCTTAAAGTACCCTCAAAATCCACAAAAATACAGACTTCTCCCCGGATTTGACCCACTTCCTCGTCCAAGTTCGGGAGGTCACAGACCCCGCCATACTGAAGTAGGATCCTACCACCCCTGATAACATGACAATTCACATTAAAAATGCTGCAAAGGCTGAAATACACGCAGAAAAATGGGCGTACATTTTTTGTCATTTCAGCCAACCCCCCACTTAAAAATTATCGGCGAAGCGCCCCTAAACCCAAATACGTGAAGTCTAATACATGCTACAGTTGCCGACGGCAGACTATACGTGTTCTAACCCCTCCACACCCCCACCCTTCACCCGTCAACAATTTAATTTATCGCTGATGGCTGAGGCTGACGGTCTGCTATACACCCCCCCCCCCCGCAGGTCTCAACAACTTTTTGGAAATACGCCATTGGCTTTGCCCCCCCCCCCCCCCTAAAAAAAAACCACGCGTGGATCCGCCCTTGCTCAGACTCCGGCTAAAATTACCAACTCCGATGCCGACTCACTCTGCACTGCAGCCCTGCCCTCCGACAGGCCAATGGCTCTCCAGACCGCCTGAGGACTCTATCGGAATGATCGAAAGCCCCTCTCAGATTGGCACATGGCCCTTCAGACTGGAATAGAGCCCTCTCTCAGGCTTCGTAAGGGCGCTCTCAGGCCGGACGATAGCCCTCTCAGTTGGCTGATTATTCTCTCAAAGGAAGCGAATGGTTCTCTCTTATCGACTAAGGTTTCTCTCAAGCCGAAACATCTTAGGCCGATTGAGAGTCCTCTCAAACTGACAAACTCGGCCTCTAAGGCCTGACAACGCCCCCTTTCAGAACGATAAAGAACCTAAGGCCTGGAAAATACCCTCTCAGACCGGCCGTCTCTCCCCCCCCCCCAGGCCGCCACCAGAACATCTCAGGCTCTAGCAAACTCATCCCTTGGCCTGATCAGGCCTGGCCAAAGGGCCTTGTCAGGCTTACAAATTGCCTGGCATGCAGCTGAAGGACCCTCATACCGTCCAAGGGCTCCGCAGCCGACCGCGGGCCTCCTCAGGCCGACAGAGGGTCCCTCAGGTTGGCCCTAAGGCCCTTCAAGCCGACCGAGATCCTTCAAGCTGACCAAGGATTCCCACAGGGCCGACTGAGGATTATCAAGCCGCCCTAAGGCCCCTCCGACCCACCGAGGGTACCCCAAAGTTAAACCGACGGCCCACCCTCAGTTGACCGAAGACACCCTCAAGACCGACCGATGTCCCCTCAGATCGACCAAGGGCACCATCAAGCTGACCGAGGGACCTCACAGGGCCGACAGAGTGTCCCTTAGGCCGACAGAGGGGGGGGCCCCTCAGCGCGTCCAAGGGCCCTTCAGACAGACTGAGCGTTTCCCCTCAATGCTGGACCGAGGGACCTCACAGGCCGACAGAGGGCCCCTCAGGCCGTCTAAGGGCCTCTTCAGACAGACTGAGCGTTCCCCTCTCAAGCTGACCGAGGGACTCACAGGCCGACAGATGGCCCCTCAGGCCGTCTAAGGGCCCTTCAGGCAGACTGAGCGTTACCCTCAAGCTGACCGAGGGACCTCACAGGCCGACAGAGGGGCCCCTCAGGCCGTCTACAGGGCCCCTTCAGGCAGGACTGAGCGTTCCCCTCGAGCTGACCCGAGGGGCCTCGGTTCCGAACAGTAGCCGACTGTTCGGACCGAAGCCTCAGGCCGACTGGGGCTCCCCCTCAGACCGACTGGGCTCCCCACAGGCCGACTGGCTCCCCCTCAGGCCGACTGGGCTCCCCCTCAGGGCCGACTGGGCTCCCCCTCATTACCGGAACTGGGCTCCCCTCAGACCGACTGGGCTCCTCCTCAGGCCGACTGGGCTTCCCCTCAGACCGACCAAGGGCCCCTCAAGCTTGTCGAGGGCCCTCTCAGGTGCACAGAGGGCCTTTCAGGCCCTCAGACCGATAGCCCGCGCCGTGCCGGTGCTCGGCGCCACCTTCACGCGGGGGGTAAGACCACTCTCGAACTCGGTTTCTATGGGACGTAGGCAAAAACCGAAAGAACTGTTCGAAAGGTCGTTCAAAAATAATTTTGAAACTATTTTTTTTTTTTGCTCAGGTCAATATTGAAGTCACCAGAGGTCATCAAAGGTAAGATTTTCCAGTTTTAGGACTTCGATTCGAAAAACCCAAATATCTCGGGAACTATGATAGCTAGGATCAAACGGGAAAAGTAATCTAAAACTCTTGAAAAATGCAATCGTACAGTGTCCTCAGATTTTAGCTCAGGGCACAATATTTTAGGCTCCAGACTCCAGAGGTCATCAAATGTCAAAAAGGGTACCTTTTGGCATTTTTTTCTTCTCGCCAATAGCTTTTTACCTAAACAAGATACAGATAATTGACGCCACAGTGTTTGTCTCGTCAAGGCGCTTTGACTCATATTAGTGTTGACCAGGTTAGGTCAATTAAAAAAATTGACCTCAGGT
This sequence comes from Chirona hameri, assembly GCA_036785665.1. Taxonomy (NCBI): domain Eukaryota; kingdom Metazoa; phylum Arthropoda; class Thecostraca; order Balanomorpha; family Balanidae; genus Chirona; species Chirona hameri. The sequence continues at coordinate 9,547 of JAXIVJ010004760.1, read as the reverse complement.
CAAGGTCAAGTGGTGACCGAAGTAGGTCATGTTGCATATTGAGACGTGTCTCGACGAGACCAAACACATTGGTGCCCGGTTTCACTTATCTATCTTCATTCTGCGAGAGTTATTGACAAATAAGTGTTGAACTCCGGGATGACCTCGGCTGACCCTGAAGAGTCACTGAAGAAAAATTGCACCTAGGTCATCATAGATAACCTATGATAACATGATCCAGAAGGAATTGGACCTTTATCTTGCGTATCCTCGGTGAAAGGAAGTATTTTACATATTTCCCCATTGACATTATAATGGGGAGGGTCACGAAATTTGACTCGACCTTAGGTCGCTGATATATAAAAATCCAAGAGTTTACGATATTGGTAGATATAAATGACCTTACTGAATTCCTGTAAGTGTAAAACCGATCATCCAAAAACTGGTGACTGTGGTACGACCACAAGTGTTTTTGGAGGTGGGGGTTCATTGTGACCTGGTTATAGTGACCTGACCTGAGATGACCCGAGGTCAATCATTTTACATAATGTGGATAATTGATTCTCGAACTGTGCAACAACAAAAACGGCGGCGCTGCGCGCCGACGTTTTCCGCCATCTTCGAAACCTGGGGGTGGGGGGGAGGGAGGGAGGGGGTGTCTGCCCCTGCCTCGGCGCGGGATAGAGGGCCCCTCAGGCCGACAGAAGGGCCCTCAGGCATTGCGTTTGGTTGTTTTACTACTAATTGCGCCCTGTTGAAAACGGAGTTGAAATTCGTTTTCGAGTCACTTCGATCGGCTATGGACCCCTCTCGAGCTATTAGGGCCTTCGGGGCTCAAGGAGAGGGAGAGCATGATCCCTATGCCCCCCCCCCCCCCCCTCTGGAGCCGCCGTGAAAGAGGTATCCTCTAAATTATAATGCGATGGCAAAAGTACAAAGTGCAGAGACTGATCACCCAAGCCGTCCTCTCATTGGTCAAACGACCGAGATATAAAAAGACAACCGCAGGGGACCCCGCTGGTTCCCCAGGACATCTCCTAATTGGCCAAGATCATACTGTTTGTATCTCTTTGGACTATATTGGACTAGTTAGTTACCGAGGTCGAAATGGTAAGCTCAATTCTTGGTTCAGCGGGTTAAAGGAAAAAACTCTTCGCGGGTATGTGGTCGGACATAACGGTTTTCGTTTTCGATATCCGAATGCCGAAATATGAGCGTTCGACGCGTGCATTGGGGGGGGGGGGGGGGCAAAGAGATCCCCCCCGTCTTTCGATGGGGGAGGGGGAGCACCTTGCCCCCCCCCCCCGCTTCCGCCGCACTGACTAGCTAGCAACATGTTGAAATGGCCTAAGACGACATTCTTATGCAACTCATACGTTATACCTGCTCTGAAGGCAGAGGGGTAATGCCATCGAGTATTTTGCGATTTAATTGGCGGTCTCAGTGATAACCAAATGCCTCGTCTCTGCACGTCAGGTCAGGCCAGGTAGCCGGTCCACCTCCAAACCCAGGACTATGAGACCTGCACGTCTCATTTCGGTCGGTCAGAGCACTCCAAGCTCAGTGGCCGCAACTCTGCTTACTTCGCTAGGTCGCTACCTACATCTACTCCCCTCGCAACCAGTGCTCTTTCCAGCTGTTTCTACATCTTACAGTATCGTAGCCCGGGTTGATAAGGCATCGCAAACGTTTCAACACTCCTGTCATTTCACTCGGCACTGGGCCCTCCGACATTACAGTTTACACTGCTGTCCCAGCGGTGCTGATATAGGAAACACGAACACCCCACACCTGCTGCTGGCGATCCTCCAGCGAAGCCGCCTCCAGACCCCGCGCCTCTGCCACTGCGGTCGCCGCCCCTGTTCCAGCGCGGCGGCCTGGAAAAACGACTGGAACCTATAAATACTTGGCGGGGGGCCGGGATGGGCGGCGCTGCTCTCAGTAACTTGTATCAACATGCCGGCGGCAGGTACACACAGAGGCGCGAAGGCCGACAGAGCAGGTGACGACGGAGCCTGCCTGGCCGGGCCGCGGCGGTGTTAGGAGCCTAGTACGCGCCGCACTGCGGACCCTCCACAGGGCTGGCCCAGTCGGACGGGGCCCGGCCCAGCCGCGGCGGTTAGGGACGCCTAGACGCGCCGTACTGCGACCCTCCACAGGGCTTGGCCCAGTCGGACGGGGGCCCGGCCAGCCGCGGCGGTTTAGAACGCCCTAGACGCGCCGTACTGCGACCTCTCGCACAGGGCTGGCCCAGTCGGACGGGGCCCGGCCAGCCGCGGCGGTTAGACGCCTAGACGCGGGCGCAGCAGACTCTCACCAGGGCTGGCCCAGTCGGACGGGGCCCGGCCAGCCGCGGCGGTTAGACGCCTAGACGCGCCGTACTGCGACCTCACCACAGGGGCTGGCCCAGTCGGACGGGGCCCGGCCAGCCGCGGCGGTTTAGACGCCTAGACGCGCCGTACTGCGACCTCCATAGGCTGGCCCAGTCGGACGGAGCCCGGCCAGCCGCGGCGGTTAGACGCCTAGACGCGCCGTACTGCGACCCTCCACAGGGGCTGGCCCAGTCGGACGGGGGGCCCGGCCAGCCGCGGCGGTTAGACGCCTAGACGCGCCGTACTGCGACCTCCATAGGGCTGGCCCAGTCGGACGGGGCCCGGCCAGCCGCGGCGATTAGACGCCTAGACGGCGCCCGTACGTGCGACCTCCATAGGGCTGGCCCAGTCGGACGGGCCCGGCCAGCCGCGGCGGTTAGACGCCTAGACCCTTGCCGCGCCGTACTGCGGACCTCCAAAGGGAGGGAAGGGACCGGTCCGGTCACACGGATCAGAGGCGGCGGCGGGGGTAGGGTAGCGCCATGTACTGCGGACCCCATGCAGGAGATGAACCGGGTCGCCGGAGCCACAGGACAAGCCCACGCGGCATCCCCAGGACAGTGAGGCAGCTGGCGCCCCGCCGCAGCCTCCACATGGGAGTGGCAGAACGAGAGGCCTGTCCGGAGGGTTCCAACGCACGACACCGCAGCCGTCACGGTACAGAAACGACACCGCCGCCGTCACGGGACAGAACGACACCGCCGCCGTCACGGCACAGGACAACACCGCAGCCGTCACAGGACAGAACCAGACCGCAGCCGTCACGGGAAGAACGAGACCGCGGCGTCACGGCCGTACGGACAGAACGACACGCATTCCGTCACGGGACAGAACGAGGCCCGGCCGCCGTCACAGAACAGGAACGAGCAGCCGCCCGTACGGCCGTCACGGGACAGAACGACACCGCTCGTCACGGGACAGAACGACACGCCGCCGTCACAGAACAGAACGACACCGCCGCCGTCACGGCCGTCACGGGACAGAACGACACCGCAGCCGTCACGGGACAGAACAACCGAGCCGTCACGCCCGTCACGGTACAGAACCACGCAGCCGTCACGGGACAGAGAACGACCACCGCCGCCGTCACGGAACAGAACGACACCACAGCCGTCCGTCACGGGGACCCAGAACGACACCGCCGCCGCCGCCGTCACGGAACAGAACGACACCGCCGCCGTCACGGACAGAACGACACCGCAGCAGCCGTCACGGCCGTCACGGTACAGAACGACACCGCAGCCGTCACGGAACAGAACGACACACGCCGCCGTCACAGAACAGAACGACACCGCAGCCGTCACGGGACAGAACGACACTGCAGCCGTCACGGGAAAGAAACAACAACGCAGCCGTCACGGGAACGACACCGCAGGCCGTCACGGGGACAGAACGACACCACAGCCGTCACGGGACAGAACGACACCGCCGCCGGCCGTCACGGGAAACAGAACGACACACCGCCGCCGTCACGGCACAGGACAACACCGCAGCCGTCACAGGACAGAACCAGACGTCCGCCGCCGGCGGCGGTACCTTGGCTGTAGACCACCGAGGCATAAAAAACCAGGCGAGCTGACGACGGCTCGGTGTTGGCTCGATAACCAGGTGCTGGCTAGTCGCAAACCACGGATCGGAAACTACTGGACGTCAATAGTTGGTAAGTGGTTGAAAGCAAAGGCGCGAAAGCACGATACATAATATACCGGGTAGAACGTTGTAAGACACTTCTTCTAGAAACTATCAGACGTAGTGTTTGGAATGCATGTGCAACAGATGAACAAGCCGACAACCGCCAGTAACTGCACCATAGTCTTTGCCACGGTGCCCATAGGGACTCTCCCGGGCCCACACACAGTGTGATCATGAGACCCTGCATCATTCAGTTTCTTTATATATTTGTGTATCGTACCAACTATCGATAGTATACTTTTATCACACTTAATGTGTTCGATAAATATTTGTCTTCGGAAGCGCAAGTATATTACGACACGGGTGATTGGAAGCAATCAATAGCAAACACTCACTGCTGTCAGCCTGTGCGTCCAGACGCCATCTCACGGCAGACTGTGATTGATTTACCTTTTCGGTATGATTCAATCATGATTCATTTTGGAATCTGAATGATTCCATTCACCATTCACGGATTCACTGATAACATTTGTGAATTGATTCTCCCGATGCAAATAATAAAAACAAAATTTGCATTCGATTCACGTTTGATTCAATATTTAAATATATGTGGGTGAATTTATGTCAAATCAATACAAATGGAAACACACACACAACACACACAACACACACACCACACACACACACCATATATCATATATATATATATATATATATATATATATATATATATATACTATATATATATATATATATATAATATATATATATATATATATATATATAATATAATATATATATATGATATATATATATATATTATATATATATAGTTAATATATATAGTATATATATTATATATATATATATATAATTATATATATTATATTAAATATATTATAATATATATATATATATATATATATATATATAATATATATAATATAATATATATATATAATATATATATATATATATATATATATAATATATTATATATATATATATATATCTGGTGCTGAATCAATTATTTATTATTCAAGGAATTTTGATTGAACGATTCCAAAATCCAATCAGTGTCCAAATCAATAACCAGTCTGCATCTCCGAGCCATCGCACCCGTCTTCTCACCGCTTCACATCTGTGTCAGTCGATGAGGTGACCCCAAACAGCAGCCAGCCGATTGTCACACCTAGTCTCAACCCCTCATCAACACACCCCCCCCCCCTCGCCAGCAGCCTCCCAAACTCCAGAGGTGTGCCTCGTCCGATCGATGTATTGCTCACAGCCAGCATGGCCACCTCGCCTGTCGGAGTTATCCGCCACCCTCTGGCAGCGTCGAGTCCGAGTCGGAGTCGGAGTCGGGCCGCTCGCTCAGCGCCGGCTCTGCTGACCGCAGCTGGCCCAGGTGGTTCAGATAGCGTAGCAGGTACTTGTTGTGGTCACAGCTGAAACGATATTAGCTGGTCACAGAAAGGTAACGAACACTGCACGAACTTCATAACACAAAACGGCCGGCCACAGGCACCGGCCACAGGCACCGGCCACAGGCACGGGTCACAGGCACCGGCCACAGGCACAGGCACCGGCCACAGGCACCGGTCACAGGCACGGTCACAGGCACCGGCCACAGGCACCGGCCACAGGCACCGGCCACAGGCACCGGCCACAGGCACCGGCCACAGGCACCGGGCCCACAGGCACCGGCCACAGGCACCGGCCACAGGCACCGGCACAGGCACGGCCAAGGCACCGGCCACAGCACCGGCCACAGGCACCGGTCCACAGGCACCGGCCACAGGCCACCGGCCACAGGCACTGGCCACAGGCACCGGCCACAGGCACCGGCCACAGGCACCGGCCACAGGCACCGGCCACAGGCACCGGCCACAGGCACCGGGCCACAGGCCACCGGTCCACAGGCACCGGCACAGGCACCGGGCCACAGCACCCGGCCACCCAGGTCGGCAGGGCACGGCCCACAGGCACCGGCCACAGGCACCGGCCACAGGCACCCGGCCACAGGCACCGGGCCCACAGGCACCGGCCACAGGCACCGGCACAGGGCACCGGCCAGAGGCACGGCCAGAGGCACCGGCCACAAGGCACCCGGCCACAGGCACCGGCCACAGGCACCGGCACAGGCACCGGCCACAGGCACAGGTCACAGGCACCGGTCACAGGCACCGGCACCGGCCACAGACACCGGCCCACAGGCACCGGCCACAGGCACCGGCCACAGGCACCGGCCACAGGCACCGGCCACAGGCACCGGCCACAGGCACGGGCCACAGCACCGGCCACAGGCACCGGCCACGGCACCGGCCACAGGGCACCGGGCCACAGGCACCGGTCACAGGCACCGGCCACAGCGACCGGCCACGCACCGGCCCCAGGCACCGAGGCCACAGGCACCGGTCCACAGGGCACCGGTCACAGGCACCGGCCACAGGCACCGGCCACAGGCACCGGCCACAGGCACCGGCCACAGGCACCGGCCACAGAGGCACCGGGCCAGAGGCACCGGCCAGAGGCTACCGGCCACGAGCACCGGCCACAGGCACCGCCACATGGCACCGGCCACAGGCACCGGCCACAGGCACTGGCCACAGGCACTGGCCACAGGCCACCGGCCACAGGCACCGCCACAGGCACCGGCCACAGGCACCCGGCCACAGGCACCGGCCACAGAGGCACCGGCCACAGGCCCACCGGCCACAGGCACCGGCCACAGGCACCGTCACAGGCACCGGCCACAGGCACCGGCCGGGACAGGCACCGGGCCACAGGCACCGGCTCAGAGGCCACACATATCAAGGAAATTCATTGGGAACAGCTTGGCTTATCTACGATCATCTGACGATTAATATGACGTTCAGGGAGTACTAGTACATATAAGGTAATATTGTGATGAACACAAACACAGGACCATATTGTCACGAATGGATGGCTGCACAACAGCTACGGTTCGTGCAGCGACACCGTGTCACATGACCAACAATAATAAACCAGATGGGCAATCTACCCGCCTCCAAACGCACGCAATCCCACCGTGTCCGCCGCGTCGACTCACATTTTGCCTGATGCTGTTGTACTTGGCCGTGAGCGCCTTCTGCAGAGCAGTGTAACAGCAGGGGAGTCACTCGTAGCGGTGCGCGACGCAGCCAGCCCGCGTGCTCCCGGATCACCGCCTCCGCCCAGAGCACGTAGAACTCGAGGTGCTGGCGGGTCGTCTCCAGCTCCGCGGCGACCAACGACAGCAGCTTCTCGACGTACCGATGAGGCAGGGCCCGGTGACCAGTGCCTCCACTGAGAGGGTTCGGGGAGGCAGGGTTAGGTGTACCTGCTACTCTCGACGTACCAGACAGGCTGGTGACCAGCGCCTCCAACTGAGAGGGTCGGGAGCAGGGTTAGTGTACCTGCTACTCTCGACGTACCAGGGTACAGGGCCGGGTGACCAGTGCCTCCACTGAGAGGGTCGGGAGGCAGGGTTAGTGTACCTGCTACTCTCCTGACGTACCCAGACAGGCTGGTTGACCCCAGCGCCTCCACTGAGAGGGTCGGAGGCAGGGTTAGTGTACAGCAGTCTCTCGACGTACCACAGGCCGGTGACCAGTGCCTCCACTGAGAGGGTCGGGAGGCAGGGGTTAGTGTACAGCAGTCTCTCGACGTACCAGACAGGCTGGTGATCCAGTGCCCTCCACTGAGAGGGTCGGGAGGCAGGGTTAGTGTACAGCAGTCTCTCGACGTACCACAGGCTGGTGACTCAGTGCCTCCACTGAGAGGGTCGGGAGGCAGGGTTAGTGTACAGCAGTCTCATCGACGTACCACAGGCTGGGCTGACCAGTGCCTCCACTGAGAGGGGTCGGGAGGCAGGGTTAGTGTACTGTACTCTCGACGTACCAGACAGGCTGGTGACCAGTGGCCTCCACTGAGAGGGGTCGGAGGCAGGGTTAGTGTACAGCAGTCTCTCGACGTACCACAGGCTGGTGACCAGTGCCTCCACTGAGAGGGTCGGGAGGCAGGGTTAGTGTACAGCAGTCTCTCGACGTACCACAGGCTGGTGACCAGTGCCTCCACTGAGAGGGTCGGGAGGCAGGGGTTAGTGTAACAGCCAGTCTCTCGACGTACCAGGACAGGCTGGGTGACCCAGTGCCTCCACTGAGAGGGTCGGGAGGCAGGGGTTAGTGTACCTGCTACTCTCGACGTACCAGACAGGCTGGTGACCAGTGCCTCCACTGAGAGGGTCGGGAGGCAGGGTTAGTGTACAGCAAGTCTCTCGAACGTACAACAGGCTGGTGACCAGTGGCCTCCACTGAGAGAGGTCGGGAGGCAGGGTTAGTTGTGATACAGCAGTCTCTCGACGTACCTACAGGCTGGTGACCAGTGCCTCCACTGAGAGGGTCGTGGAGGCAGGGGTTAGTGTACCTGCTACTCTCGACGTACCAGACAGGCTGGTGACCAGTGCCTCCACTGAGAGGGTCGGGAGGGCAGGGTTAGTGTACAGCAGTCTCTCGACGTACCACAGGCTGGTGACCAGTGCCTCCACTGAGAGGGTCGGGAGGCAGGGTTAGTGTACAGCAGTCTCTCGACGTACCACAGGCTGGTGACTCAGTGCCTCCACTGAGAGGGTCGGGAGGCAGGGTTAGTGTACAGCCAGTCTCTCGACGTACCAGACAGGGCTGGTGACACAGTGCCTCCACTGAGAGGGTCGGGAGGCAGGGTTAGTGTACTCTGCTACTCTCGACGTACCAGACAGGCTGGTGACCAGTGCCTCCACTGAGAGGGTCGGGAGGCAGGGTTAGTTGTACAGCAGTCTCTCGACGTACCACAGGCTGGTGACCAGTGCCTCCACTGAGAGGGTCGGGAGGGCAGGGTTAGTGTACAGCAGTCTCTCGACGTACCAGACAGGGCTGGTGACCAGTGCCTCCACTGAGAGGGTCGGGAGGCAGGGTTAAGTGTACAGCAGTCTCTCGACGTACCACAGGGCCGGTGACCCCCGTGCCTCCACTGAGAGGGTCAGGAAGGGGGGAGAGGAGGTAGGACTGGGTTACGGTATACGAGGTGGCGGGTCACCAGAGACGCGGGTTGGTGGACACTGCATCCCGCATCTTTAGAGCGTTCAACTTGGACTACTCAAATAAGTACTCTACATGTACCAGCCTTCAGCCTTCACCCTCGACGCCAACTAGTCATCATTCGCATCCCGATGCACACAAAGTTATTGCAGCCTCGTATTCCGCTCCCAACACAGCACCCCTCTGCACTTTTACCATACTGCCCCAGCACACGTCCTCCCCACTCAACCCGCTGCTGAGCGGGACACTCTCCACCACGCGACGTGTGAATGTTGGTCAGGTTGAGGTTGGAGCGCCATGATGAGGGCTCGCCGCGTGCTGCCCGGCCGCCCAGCTTGGCTCAGCACGGAGCCCCTCGGTGATGTCCTCCTCCCAGCTGGAACGGCTCGAACACCAGCGTCGGGTCCAGCGCGTATATCAGCAGGCCCTCGGTGGGTCACCGCGCCCCAGCCTCGCCTGGAGACAGGATGGCAAAGAGGCGGGGTC
>JAXIVJ010004759.1:0-79916 GCA_036785665.1 Chirona hameri | reverse complement strand
GAGAGAGAGAGAGCGAGAGAGAGCGAGAGAAAGCGAGAGAGAGCGAGAGAGAGCAAGAGAGAGCGAGAGAGAGCGAGAGAGAGAGCGAGAGAGAGAGAGCGAGAGAGAGCGAGAGAGAGCGAGAGAGAGCGAGAGAGAGCGAGAGAGAGCGAGAGAGAGCGAGAGAGAGCGAGAGAGCGAGAGAGAGCGAGAGAGAGCGAGAGAGAGCGAGAGAGAGCGAGAGAGAGCGAGAGAGAGCGAGAGAGAGCGAGAGAGAGCGAGAGAGAGCGAGAGAGAGCGAGAGAGAGCGAGAGAGAGCGAGAGAGAGCGAGAGAGAGCGAGAGAGAGCGAGAGAGAGCGAGAGAGAGCGAGAGAGAGCGAGAGAGCGAGAGAGCGAGAGAGAAGAAAAAAATGGTTATACATAGGGTGCATGTTTGAAGAAATGGCGCCCCAATTCCCCGGAAAAAAATGCGCCCCTGTTCCCCGGAAAAAAATGCGCCCCTATACCCTGCCCCTCCCCCCCCCCCCCCCCCTTGCAAAACAAAAATCCTGGATCTGCCCCTGTGTTACAATATACCCGAAAGCTCCGATTTTAATTTTTCTGGTAGAGTATGCCCTCTTTGTATTTTATATATATCCCCACTCCACATCGTGTCTTTTCGCTTCGCGGATCCCAGATGAGTCCCTGAATACGAACAGGTCGGAAGGGCGTTTAAAAAGGTCGGAGGGGCCCTAGACGATCTGAAGATACCCTGGGCCTTTCAACAGTAAGAATGCAGTTGTCCAGGAAATAAAACTCAACATTTTCGCGCCGCTCCGCGGCGCAATTGAACTACAAAGTCAATTATATGCGTGTTAGAAAAAAACGGCCCGTTTCGCGGCGCATTTATGTGTTATGTTGCTACTTTCCTTTATAATTGGGCAAAATATTCACTTTAACACTTTTTTACCGCGCTTTTAAACACACAATATGGCATTTGTAGAGGTCCGCACCATACGCAATGTGATGCATTGATGAGAAATCATATCCAGGGCATTAGACTCAAAATTTTCGCGCAGCTCCGCGGCGCAATTTGTTTAAGAGTTCCAGGTCTTGAGCTTAAAAATATGCCAAGTTGGTATAGCTGATTCCAAATTGGTGTCGCTGGTTCCAAAGTTTATATGGCAGTTTTCTAACTCCAGCTCCTAAAAGTTGGTATGACCCATACCATTCTTGTCATACTGCATTTTCCATCCTAGTAACGTGCCTTTTATCAGTTTTGTTTTGCCCTTTCAACGCTTAGAAAGGGGCCCTTGCAACGCTCGAGAAGGGGTCCTTTCGAGGCGCCCCCCCCCCCCTGGACGAAATCCTGGCTACGCGTGCCTGTCTGAGATGATAGCACCGACAGAAAATGTGATGACTAGTAAATTCCTTCTGGTAACTAGTGAACTATAGTAAACATACTTCGTACATGTCGCAAGAAATGAAAAAAGTTATAGTTGATAACTTAGTCACATTGAGTAAAAACTTGAACTTTGTGACGCCAAAATGCCACTTGAAAATACAGACTGTGATGCTCTATTTAAAGTGTTCAAGTTTGATCATAAATAAATGGTAATCCGTGCGGGGACGAGAAAGACGGAAATGATATTAAATATATATTGCATTATATTGCAGGCTGGGTGGGCCCTTTTGGCCAAGGGCCCTTTTTCTGGAAAAGCTGCCCCCCCCCCCCCCAACCGAAAATATGTGGCGCCGGCCCTGGACACACCGCGTTTGCTCGAAAGCTTCTCTCTTCACGTGCCCGCCCGATCGACACGCCAACAAAACCTGCTTAATGTTCCTCACTATCGTGTCAACATCGTGCAGAATGGAATGTACACTCGCTTGCCAATGGTCACGAACGCCTTCCTTAGAGAGAAGACTGTCCCTGCCGACATCTTCGATGATGGCCATGGCTCCTTCAAGCGGCAGGTGCTGACATATGTCAGGAAGCAGTGTGGATTGCATGATGTTCTGCGTGACATGTGACGCATGTGATATTTTGTTCTGGTATAGTCGTTTTATTTATACTTTGGTAGCTGTGTGTGTATGTGTTTACGTTTTTAACTATTTGACTCCGCCTGTCATTGGGTTCATCCCGTTGGTGATACAGTTGAATAAAATAAAAATAAACATGTGACATATGACCTTCAAGGCGAAATGCAAGGTCAAAGGACGATGAGAAAGAACGATGTTTGGTCTATTGAGACGATATGAATATGTCCGCCCGACATTGCTTTGAACCTAAACTTTGATTTACCGGTAAGATGAAGGTTTCCAGCAGACAAAAAAAAAAATATGGCAGCACTCACAAATAGAGAAGAAAGAGTACAAGCAATCTGAAAATAAGCAACTGCAAGATCGTCTAAATTTCGAGTTTAATCTTATGTCATTTGCTAATTAATACAATCCGAATTGATTTTAGGACTGACTTGAATGCTGAGGAGGTCAAAGTTTGCTTTGAATACGTAGAAGCACGACAAATGTTGACGTATGTGCGCCACAATTGGCTACTCGATTACGCATGCAGGCCTGAGCGTGTCAAGTGTGTAATAGTAATTTGCAAGGCCGTACAAGATGTGTAGAATCATCCGGGGATTTTGGCGCCCCAATCGCTCAACATTAGCATGACGTCACTGGACCTCTGGTCCGACTCGGCTGTTGCCGCACGCGATTCGGTGCGGTGCGAATATTTCGAAAGGAATAGTTGCCTGTGCGTCTAAGGCATAGACGTACACAGGGGGGACGAGGAAATTGTCCCTCCTGAAGGTCTGTACGTGCCCCCTTTATTCTTAAAAGTGAATGATTAAAAAAGAGAGAAAAATGGTGAAAATATAGTGTGTTTAAAAAAATAGTGGGCCAAATCCGGTGAGTTTTTTTTTTGGTGGGGGTACTTTATGCACCCTGAGCAAACATTGCCCCTCCTGGAGTGTATACTGGGTACGCTACTGGTCTAAGGTGCGATCCTATTTAAGATTACGGTTACCGCGGATAATTATCCCTTCCTTAATTCATGCTGAGGGGGAGACGGCCATACGCTAACCCGGTCCGGCTGAGGAGCGAGATGGCCATACGCTGCACCGGTCTGACTGCTAGGGGTGAGACGGCCATACGCTGCCCTGGTATACCTGAGGGGGGACGGTCATACGCTTCCCCGGTCCGGCTGAGGGGTGAGACAGCCATACGCTTCCCCGGTTTGGCTGAGGGGCGAGACGGCCATACGCTGCACCGGTCTGACTGAGGGGTGAGACGGCCATACGTTGTCCATGTCTGGCTGATGGGCGAGACGGCATACGCTGCACCGGTCCGGCTGAGTGGGGGGATGACCATACGCTGCCCGGGTCTGGCTGAGGGGCGAGACGGCCATACGCTGCACCGGTCTGACTGAGGGGTGAGACGGCCATACGCTGTCCCGGTCCAGCTGAGGGGTGAGACGGCCATACACTGCACTGGTCTGACTGAGGGGCGAGGCGGCCATACGCTGCACTGGTCCGGCTGAAGGGGGGACGGAGACGGCCATAAGCTGTCCCAGACTGGCTGAGGGGCGAGGCGGCATACGCTGCACCTGTCTAGCTGAGGGGTGAGGTGGTCATACGCTGTCCCGGTCCGGCTGAGGGGAGGGAAGTGAGACGGCCATACGCTGACCCGGTCTGGCTGAGGGGTGAGACGGTCATACGCTGCCTTGGTCTGGCTGAGAGGCGAGATGGCCATACACTGCACCGGTCTGGCTGAGGGGTGAGACGGCCATACGTTGTCCATGTCTGGCTGATGGGCGAGACGGCATACGCTGCACCGGTCCGGCTGAGTGGGGGGATGACCATACGCTGCCCCGGTCTGGCTGATGGGTGAGACGTCCGTACGCTGCATCGGTCCAGCTGAGGGGGAGACGGCCATACGCTGTCCTGGTCTGGCTGAGATCCGAGACGGCCATACGCTGCCCCGGCCCGGCTGAGGGCGAGACGGCCATACGCTGCCCGGTCTGGCTGAGGGGCGAGACGGGTATACGCTGCCCCGGTCTGGCTGAGGGGTGATAATTGGCAATACGTTATTATTTGTCATGTTGTTTATTCTATTTACTTCTATTTTATTATATGGATGGATTACTGAGGTCAGGACCCTCATCAAGCAGTTCTTGTTGCGAAGGCCCTAACCTCACCAACCTGAGCAGATCGCGCAACTTCAGGCAGCCGGAAGATTTAAAAGCGAAAGTTGTACGTGCCCAAGCATGCCTGAGGCCTGTTCACGGGGTCTGCGGCCGCCGCGGCTCCCGCGGCCAAAAGGGCGGGGCTTAATCATCAGCCAATCACGAAAGAGCAGATTCGGGAGGAGAGACTCTCCGCTCTGCGGCTCCTGCGGTTGCTCGGGAGCAGCCGCAAAAGAACTTCGACATAAATGGCGCGCGTCTGACAAAGGTTGCGCACTGTTTTGTTGATATCGCAGCTCACTGGCGGCTGTTTGACCAAAGATGACAACTCGTAGTGACTCGTAGATATTCATGTAGTTGAGTGGTTTTGAGAAACATTGAGGATTTTCATTAAATTGCCTATTCGTTGCGAACGTTACACGCGCCATTTATCGGACGCCATCAGCGGCCGCAAAAGTGTTCAAAGTTGTTCAAATTAAGCTCCGCCTCCTGGCCGCGGGAGCCGCGGTGGCCGCAGACCCCGTGAACAGGACATGGCTCGCTCCTCCCTCTGACATCACCCAGAGTGCGGCCGCTGCCACCGGCCGCAGGCCATATTCCAGCCAGGGGCAAAGCGAGCGCCGCAGCGCCTCGAATCCGGCCTGCCACACCAGGGGCGGATCCAGGATTTTCTAAGGCAGGGGGCTTCAGGCCTGAGGGCGGCATATTTCCTCGGTGACGGGGGCGGCATAATGCCTTCAGAGGGCGGCGATGTACCTTCCGAGGGCGGCATAATGCGTTGTGAGGGCGGCAAGATGTCTTCTGAGGGTGCCAGGGTGCCTTCCAAGAGTGCTACGATGCTGTTGGTAGACGCAAGGGCGCCCTGGCGGCCTTCCGAAAACGCTACGGCGCCTTCGGCGCCGGCAAATCCTATACAAAAATGGCGCCGTTTTCTAAGGCAGGGGGCTTCAGCCCCTACGCCCCCCCCCCCTGGATCCGCCACTGTGCCACACCGGGTGAAGTCTGCACCCCAGCGCTCTCCCAACTGAGCAGGGGCGAACTATCGTATTGTTGTGAAGCCTCAATGCCAACCGTTCCCGTCCGCCGGTGGTCTCGTACGAATAACACAGATGCCTCCGAAAGTCCTATATTGTCCCACCCGATATCCAGTGCCCTCCTGGAGGCGGGAACCGGGCAACTATCCCGTTAGAAATATTCGCACCGCAGCGGGCCGCGTGCGGCGACAGCCAAGTCTGACCAGGGGTCCAGTGACGTCATTTCTAAAACTTAGCCGCTCGGCAACCGACAAATGGGAAATGCCCTCCTGGTAATTTGCGTCGCATGGTGACTTAGGGTGATCTTTCTGGTGCGCGCACACTGGGAAGCCACCGGGGTTGGTGTTGGTCTGGCCTGTGGATTTCGATTTTTGAATTTCTTCAGCTATCTTCGGGGTGCCGGAGACGCATCTCGGACTCGCCTACCGCGAGTGCAGTATGATATTGTTATATCTAGTGGCCTTCAATATCTATCATTTCAATTTTGATTCGCTAAGGGAGGAAGACTGATACAGATTTATTTGATTGAAATATCAGATCTGAATAACTCAAGAACAATGAGTGAAGACACATTCAACGGGAGCTCTCAGCCTCTGAGCTTCCTGGAGCCTGAAGAAAATGATATGCTGGGGGCAGATACACAGGGATCTGAGTTTGACTTCACAGATTTCACTGTGCCTTCCCAAAGCCAGACACTTCCTTCCCAGATCGACTTGGCCTCCCAGGTAGGTTGTTCTAAATTTTGAATAATTGCTATTTTAGTTATAATATTGCACTGTTACAGCTCGTCATCGCCCGGGAAATGGTTCCACTTCTATGACTTCCAACATCTTGTCAAAATGTAACATTTTATGTATGTATGCATTGCACTCTGCTTAGGGATTAAATGTCCTTACTCTTCACCTTGACTGTGAATAATAGATGGTTTGGGGTTGTATTGTGGGTCTGAAAGGACAAATATAAGTGTGGGTATGTTGGAGCGCCCTTAAACACCAATCATCATCATAAGTGTTAGTAATGATGGTCCTCATAATAAATTCTGCTTGGTGATTAACCCATATATTGAAAATTAAATTTTGTGAAGCAATATGAAACACAATAGAAAATGAAATGGCTTACAACAGTTAGTTGCCAGTTTGTATGGCTTCTAGGGCAGTGTTGGAATTTTGGTTTTGGGACCTGGACCCGGAGAGTAAAAATGTACATCAGTGGAGAGTCCTTGTCCCTGTGATTGCAGCTGAATGGACAGAGCCTGAATGGTGAGATCAACCAGGTGGCATCCCAGCTGGGTGAGCTCCAGTTTGAGGAAGAGGATGAGGATGGATTCTACAACAAGGTGGGTGCTAGGCTAGCCAGGGGCGGCGGATTGCGGGGGACAGGGTACCCAAAATGCCCCCAGTCCAAAAATCCTGGGGGCAAATGGGTCATTTTGCCCTTCCAGATTGAACAGGCTAAAATCGGGGGCAAAATAACCCTTTTGCCCCAGGATTTTTGACTGGGGGTCATTTTGGGTACCCTGCCCCCCGCAATCCGCCGCCCCTGAGGCTAACTGTTGCTACCACTACTAGTTATAGCTAGGACATCATCTGTGGATTGCCTATTCAAGGAGGCAATCTTGGAATGAGATGTAAAATGAAATTCAGTTAAATTTCAATTCTTACAATCAATATATCAAATGAGTCATACATTTTTACTTGGGCAAAAGGGATGGGGATTTTAGGGATGTTTAATGGTTTTGGTAGTATTGCAATTATAAATGTTCTTAAAACATACAGTTACACATATCAGATTCATCATGAGCAATGATCATTCATTATGATGTTAATGGCATGTGCCCACTGCAAGTTCTTATTTTAGCCCTCGCCCTACAGGAGCTTTTTTCACCTTCGCCCTACGGGTGTGATGGTCCTAAAACGACCCCCTGTTAACTTCCAAACCAAGATACATAGAGCAACACAGTAAGAACCAACATGTTGCCGGTCATGTTTGGAATCTAACGGTATGCAATTTTTAGGTTTCGGGTCAACGAGTGACCTTCCAGGTCAAGTGAATGACCTCGATCGACCACGTCCAGAACAGCGATTTTGCTCTGTCAGAAAACCCCAAAATGAGAAATTTATAAATGTAAATAAAAATGCTTGTTCCTAGACCAGTTTTGGCTCAGAAATACAGAAAAGGTAATTATTTGTTCTTATCTTGTCACAAAAAGTCAAAAAAGTTATTACAAAATGGCGTCATCAGTTTATAATCAGCAAGTACTCAGTAACGAATTAAGTAAATTAGCCTCCCTACACATTGTTATTTATCATGAAGGTATGCAATGTTTCATGCACTCTATCTTTTGGGAATATGTGCCAAACTTTTATGAACAATCAACAATCATTTGAAAAAGTGCATTGAAATCGTCGGTTTAACAGTGGCCTATAACCTTATTTATTTAGTGTCGGCGATTTGTATATAAGTGTCCATTCAACAACGTTGGACAGATTGATGCAAAAGCGCCAGATGTTGCGCTTTCCAATAGTGGAGGGAAAATACCGATCATTAATTTCCCCAAACTTCCAACTTTGAATGAGGGAATAATTTGATTGAATTTTAAATTTAGATCACATCATGTTAATACCATAACGGTAGCCAAATACATTGTTGCTAACTAAATCAAAAGGTGATTATCTCCTTTTAAAGGGAGTGTGCCTGCTGTTTTGGAATGTCACAAATATTTTTCGTACGGTAAGTAGCTATTGGTTTGATTGTTGTATATGATGAAATTCACATCTGGAGCCCCTTTAGTTGAATTTTCACTTATATTGTTTTTGTTTTTTTTTTCTTTCGATATCTATAAAACGATTGCCACTATGGTGATGTTATGTAAAACGGCGCACATAAGACAATACAATTACGGTCACATCATGCAAGATAGAAAGACGAGTTTTGCACAGCACGTTCTTGCCACTGTGAACGTTATTATGTGCAAGTTTCGTAGCTCTAAATTGATATCTTCTTAAAAAATGACCATCGGCCATCATCGAAAAACATGATGGCCGTCCAGTTTCTGTTCGGCTGCTGCTATCAGCGTGCACGAGCTGTTTGGTTGAATTGCTATTGGCCGGCGCTAACAATATGCTAGCAGTTTAATCGATAGTTGCAGTGCTTCTAGTAGCGGAAGCCCTCTGGAGTCTACCTGATAACTTTTTGCTCCCAAGCAAATTCCTGGAGTCTTTGAATATGTCAGGAACTAGGGTGAGTCTGGAGAAATGAAGTAATGGTTCAATTCAGAAAATTGTGTTCTATAGACCAGTGTCAATAACCCCAACTAAGCGATGTGAGTAGGCACACTCCCTTTAAAGCATATTGCAATATTTTTTCAAAGGTTTTGTTTTATTGCTGAATGCATTACTATGATTATTGGGTGCGCCTACTGTCACCAATCAGTTGTATGTAGCAACTAACATTCAACATTAAGTTCCTTCCCTCTATTGACTAACCATGCTGCCTGTATTGACTCATCCCGCACCACACAGGAACTGCCCGCTCATGCCTGCAAGTACTGCGGTATCCACGACCCTGGCTGTGTGGTCATGTGCAACGTCTGCAAACGCTGGTTTTGCAATGGCCGCGGCAACACGTCGGGCTCGCACATTGTCAACCATCTGGTGCGCGCCAAACACAAGGTAAGGCAACTGCTTGGAGTCTGGGCATCTTTAGATATTTATTTTTAAAAAATCCTGAGAGGGTGTTTAAGCAAGAATTGTCTGATCCAGACACTGAGGATGCCTGGTAATGTTCACATTTGGTTCCATTGAGTTCTGTGATGTAATAAGAGCTGTCCGAGTCGTATTGCCTTCGAACTGCGAATAGAAACATTAGAGCACTAGGTACTGAGTTAGATCATTGTCGTTTAGTGAACTTATCTGTCCGACAGTTTCTAAGAGCGTTGCATCAGAAAAGAGTATTGGGTAACACATGGCCTGCCTGAATCTCCTGTAAGCTTCACATGGTCAAGTCAGATCTGCAGTCTGCTGGCTGTTCACCTCTCCTCTCTGTCCTGGTGACCTGCCATGCCTTGCCGTCCATCTACTGACCATGTCCTGTCCTGCCGTCCATCTACTGACCATGTCCTGTCCTGCCGTCCATCTACTGACCATGTCCTGTCCTGCCGTCTCCCCACTGGCTATGTCCTCCCGCCCTGACATCTCCACTGACTGTCTCCTCCCACCGTGTCTCCTCAGGAGGTGACGCTGCACCGTGACGGGCCGCTCGGGGAGACGGTGCTGTCCCGCCGCCCTGACATCTCCACTGACTGTGTCTCCTCAGGAGGGTGACGCTGCACCGTGACGGGCCGCTCGGGAGACGGTGCTGTCCTCCCGCCCTGACATCTCCACTGACTGTGTCTCCTCAGGAGGTGACGCTGCACCGTGACGGGCCGCTCGGGGAGACCGGTGCTGTCCTCCCGCCCTAACATCTCCACTGACTGTGTCCTCCTCAGGACGGTGACGCTGCACCGTGACGGGCCGCTCGGGGAGACGGTGCTGTCCTCCCGCCCTGACATCTCCACTGACTGTGTCTCCTCAGGAGGTGACGCTGCACCGTGACGGGCCGCTCGGGGAGACGGTGCTGTCCTCCCGCCGCCCTGATCATCTCCACTGACTGTGTCCTCCTCCCACTGACTGTGTCTCCTCAGGAGGTGACGCTGCACCGTGACGGGCCGCTCGGGGAGACGGTGGTGCTGTCCTCCCGCCGCCCTGACATCTCCACTGACTGTGTCTCCTCCCACTGACTGTGTCTCCTCAGGAGGTGACGCTGCACCGTGACGGGCCGCTCGGGGAGACGGTGCTCGAGTGCTACTCGTGCGGCGTGCGGAATGTGTTCGTCATGGGCTTCATCCCGCCAAGGCCAACTCGGTGGTGGTGCTGCTGTGCCGGCAGCCGTGCGCCGCCCAGACCGCCCTCCGCGACGTCAACTGGTCAGTCTGAGCGCCGACTATGGCCGACACACAGACGCACGGCTCACAGACACACAGACACACGGCTCACAGACACACTGTAGTCTGACACTTGGTGCCCTGACATCAGCTGACCTGTGGATACGCAGATCCATCTGCAAGCCCTGACTGCTGCCCACCTCTACAAAGTCACGAGGCGCCAATAACACAGACATAAATGTCGTATGCTTGCGTCGCGGACCGAGGCCCATATGAAACGTGCATGGGTATGCACATTGGCAGATCCAGATCCAGGTGCACGGCTCTGAGTGGTGCGGGTCGTGCTGCTGTGATGTGGGAGCTTCGTGGCTTCCATAAGGTCCGATAAAATGTATCTTTTTAGTAACGAAGTGTTGCACAATAAAATTAAGTTACGTGGATGTGTAAGTACTGAGTGGCCGCGCGGGGCGGGAGGTTCTCGTCGCCGCGCTGCGGCGGTCCGGCGCCGGTGTCAGGTTCTGGAGCGGATGGGATGATCGGGTTGCAACGGAGTGAGTTGTGGCGCTGGCGCGGGTCGTGGCCCGGATATATGGTGAGGCAATGTGAGATGCAGCGCAGGGTACGGCGGCCGGGCGGCACGGTGCAGAGAGAGAGAGAGAGAGAGAGAGAGAGGAGAGAGAGAGAGAGAGAGAGGAGAGAGAGAGAGAGGAGAGAGAGAGAGGGAGAGAGAGAGAGAGAGAGAGAGAGAGAGAGAGAGAGAGAGAGAGAGAGAGAGAGAGAAGAGAGAGATGGAGAGAGAGAAGAGAGAGAGAGAGAGAGAGAGAGAGAGAGAGAGAGAGAGAGAGAGAGAGAGAGAGAGAGAGAGAGAGAGAGAGAGATGAGAGAGAGAGAGAGAGAGAGAGAGAGAGAGAGAGAGAGAGAGGGAGGAGAGAGCGCAGACGCACCGGTTGTCGGTGGTGACGTTGGGCGATTTTTGAAGCTGACCAGTACGACTTTACGAAGGATTTGTGTTTGGACATTACAGTTAATCGTAATTACGAGCGAGCGCGAAGCGCTCGCTCGTCTTTCCGTGGTATATGGGAAAAATCTGAATATGAGCGGCCCGCCCGTGGCGACGCTTTTGAGCAGCTCATGTCTCTGCAACCACCCGTCCGATTGACAAGCTGACTTCTTTGCTGAGCAGCCCCATCCAACCTACCCTGTTTGAGACCGGTGCCGACTCATGTGGGCGACTACCACTGCGCGTGGAGCGTGGCGCGTGGCGCGTGGCGCGTGGCGCGTACCGCGTGAGGAGTGTTGAAAAGTGTTTTCTCGCAACAACTCTGCAACGGCTGAGCCGATTGTGTGCAAATTTGGTGTGTGGTTAGGGACCCCTCAGCCACCAATTTTCCATAAGTCAGGGGTGCGGTACCTCTGCACGTGCGCACGCGTAAACCCCTATTTTTATATCTCAGGAACGGCTGAACCGATTGCGTAATAATTTGGTGTGTGGTTAGGGACCTCTCAGCCGTTGTCTTTCCACAAGTCAGGGGTGGAGTGCCTCTGCACGTGCGCACGTGCACGCCCCTCTTCTGTATCTCGGGAACGGCTGAGCCGAGTGTGTTCAAATTTGGCGTGTGGTTAGGGACCTTTCAACCGCCAGTTTCCCACAAGTCAGGGATGGGGTGCCTTTGCACGTGCGCACGTGCGCACGTGCACACCCCTATTCTATATCTCAGGAACGGCTGAGCCGATTGTGTTCAAATTTGGTGTGTGGTTGGGGACCCCCTCCGTCGCCGCCTACCCACAAGTCATGGGTGGAGTGCCTCTGCACGTGCGCACGTGCGCACCTTTTTTTGGTATCTCGGGGAACTACTGGCCCAATCGGCTTGAAATTCACCATACATTTATTTATCGCTCGCTCGTTTATCGACAACTACGGCGCCTTACTGGTATATTGATATACAAATATCGCTAAATGTAGCGGACATGTGCCCACCCACATTCCATGCACAATATCCAGAAAACTAAAACTTGATGTAAGTATTTGATTTATGTTTGAATGATATGATGTGATATGGTGTGTCGATCATGTATGTTGTTATGCATGTGGCGATCATTTTAGTTTGTGTTGCTAGGCCATTTTTTCTGGATTTAAGGACTGATGAGTTGTGCTGTGATATGCCTTCATGTTAATATGCTTGTGCTTGTTGTGCCAGGGACCCGGAACAGTGGAAGCCGCTGATTCTGGACCGCAGCTTCCTCTCGTGGCTGGTGAAGGTGCCCTCCGAACAGGAGCAGCTGCGTGCCCGTCAGATCTCCGCCCAGCAGATCAACAAGCTCGAGGAGCTGTGGAAGGACAACATCGACGCCACCTTCCAGGACCTGGAGAAACCCGGCGTTGACGAGGACCCCAACCAAGTTCTGCTCAGGTGCGTGAACGGTGCAGCCGCACTTCTTAGTGTCTGATATATAGATCGTAAACGCGACGTTTGCATTTGGGAATGTATCAGCTGAGTGCGGATCTGTAAACCGGATGTGTTTGTATTTCAGCGTTTTAAAACGTATTTTATATTGTATAGATGTGTCTGTTTGCAATCGTTATTGAGCAGTCCTTGCAATGGTTAGCGAAAAATCGTTGCAGTCATCAGCGTGCAATTTTTCCAATCATTACCCAAACCAAAATCCTTGCAATCGTCAACGTGCAATCGTTCCAATTGTGGGTTAGGCTGCTAATGTTCGCTAATTGTGGGTTAGGCTGCTAATGTTCGCCAATTGTGGTTAGTCTGCTAATGATCGCTAATTGTGGGTTAGGCTGCTAATGTTCGCTAATTGTGGGTTAGGCTGCTAATGTTCCTAATTGTGGGTTAGGCTGCTAATGTTCGCCAATTGTGGTTAGGCTGCTAATGTTCGCCAATTGTGGGTTAGGCTGCTAATGTTCGCTAATTGTGGGTTAGGCTGCTAATGTTCGCTAATTGTGGGTTAGGCTGCTAATGTTCGCTAATTGTGGGTTAGGCTGCTAATGTTCGCTAATTGTGGGTTTTAATTTTGGCCACTGGGTGTCTCAGGTATGAGGATGGCTATCAATACCAGAACATCTTCGGTCCGCTGGTGAAGCTGGAGGCCGACTACGACAAGAAGCTGAAGGAGTCTCAGACGCAGGACAACATCGAGGTGCGCTGGGACCAGGGCCTCAACAAGAAGACCATCGCCTTCTTCAGCATGAACAAGACGGACGGCGACATGCGCCTGATGCACGGGGATGAGCTGCGAATCCGCTACCTGGGCGAGATGCACAAGCCGTGGTCAGGTGTCGGCCACGTGATCAAAGTGTCTGACAACCGCGGCGACGAGGTCGGCATCGAGCTGAAGAATAACTCTGGGATCCCGCTCGAGTGCGCGCACAACTTCGTCGTGGACTTTGTGTGGAAGTCGACGTCCTTCGACCGCATGCAGGCGGCGCTGAAGAAGTTCGCCGTCGACGACCAGTCGGTGTCGTCGTACATCTACCACCGGCTGCTCGGCCACGAGATCGACGAGGTGCTGTTCCGCTGCCAGCTGCCGAAGCACTTCTCGGCGCCGAACCTGCCCGAGCTGAACCGCTCGCAGGTGTTCGCTGTGAAGTCTGCGCTGCAGCGGCCGCTCTCGCTTATCCAGGGCCCGCCGGGCACCGGCAAGACGGTCACCTCAGCCACCATCGTCTACCACTTGGTGAAGCAGACTCACGGCAGCGTGCTCGTCTGCGCGCCCTCCAACATCGCCGTGGACCAGCTGACTGAGAAGATCCACCAGACGGGCCTGAAGGTGGTGCGCGTGTGTGCCAAGTCTCGTGAGGCCATCGACAGCCCCGTGTCCTACCTGGCGCTCCACCACCAGGTGCGCAACCTGCCCAGTTCGGGCGAGCTGCTGAAGCTGCAGCAGCTCATGGACGAGGCCGGAGAGCTTTCGGCATCCGACGAGAAGCGCTTCCGCATCCTGAAGAAAACCGCCGAGAAGGAGCTCCTGGAGGCGGCCGATGTCATCTGCTGCACGTGCGTCGGCGCCGGCGACCCCCGACTTGCCCGACTCCGCTTCCAGTCGATCCTCATCGACGAGAGCATGCAGGCGACGGAGCCGGAGTGCATGGTGCCCGTGGTGCTGGGCGCCAAGCAGCTGATTCTGGTGGGCGACCACTGCCAGCTCGGCCCGGTGGTCATGTGTAAGCGGGCGGCGCGCGCCGGCCTGTCGCAGTCGCTGTTCGAGCGGCTGGTGGTGCTCGGTATCCGTCCGTTCCGTCTGGAGGTGCAGTACCGCATGCACCCGGCGCTCAGCCGATTCCCGTCCGATTTCTTCTACGAGGGCAGTCTGCAGAACGGCGTGGTGGCCGGTGAGTGTTGAGACGCCGGCGAGGAGGCGGCTAGTTCATAGTTTTTGGCGTGGCTATAGGACTTCGTTTTTTTCTCTGAGTTGTGACTTAATTGGCTACAGCTATACCTCAAAGAATATTGACCAGCGATTAGTGAACGTGGACTGCCTTGTATGTAATGTTCGAAATTTAAATTGTGGAAATGATCCCACTCGTTGCTGCCAGTATCGGATAAAATAACGTTGACGTTAGCACGAATCCAAGAAAAACAATTATGTAACTGCTGTGTTTGCTTCTGTTGTAACCCAGTAGCATGACATTCAATGCACGTGACGCACGGACCTCTGACCCCCACCCCCACCCCCACAGACGAGCGTAAGCTGAAGACAATCGACTTCCCGTGGCCGCAGCAGGAGACACCGATGTTCTTCTTTGTCACCTCCGGCCAGGAGGAGATCGCCGGCTCGGGCACTTCCTACTTGAACCGCACCGAGGCGGCGAACGTCGAGAAGGTGGTGACACGCTTCCTGAAGGCGGGCCTGAAGCCAGAGCAGATCGGTGTCATCACGCCGTACGAGGGCCAGCGCAGCTATCTGGTGACCAACATGCAGTACCAGGGCTCGTTGCACGCCAAGCTCTACCAGGAGGTGGAGGTGGCCAGCGTGGACGCCTTCCAGGGCCGGGAGAAGGACGTCATCATCATGTCGTGTGTGCGCTCCAACGAGCACCAGGGCATCGGATTCCTGAACGATCCGCGCCGACTCAACGTGGCGCTCACCCGGGCCAGGTCAGTCGAATCAAAGCGGAGTCTACACGAAACAACGGCGCATACGGAGACTTACTTTTAGCTGAAGGGTGGGATTTACTGTGGAGTACATGAGTTACTGTGTCGGGATGTTTTGTTACTGGTGGAAGTGGCTTCGTTTGCTGACGTTGAACGCTGACTGATGTGTGACCTGACAACGCTGGCTGATGTGTGATCTTTTATTGCCAGGTTCGGTCTCATCATCATCGGCAACCCGAAGGTGCTGTCGAAGCAGCCGCTGTGGAACCACCTGCTGACCTTTTACAAGGAGCAGAAGGTGCTGGTTGAGGGCACGCTCAACAGCTTCAAGGAGTCCATGATCCAGGTAAGTAGGCACTGGGCGCAGAGCCACGCAGCCGGTCGGTGTGGGACAGACCTGTGAGCTCCGTGTGTGTTGAGCCGTGCTGTGTAAGATGCAGCAGGACCACGCAGCCGGTCGGTGTGAGACAGACCTGTGAGCTCCGTGTGTGTTGAGCCGTGCTGTGTAAGATGCAGCAGAGCCACGCAGCCGGTCGGTGTGAGACAGACCTGTGAGCTCCGTGTGTGTTGAGCCGTGCTGTGTAAGATGCAGCTGGACCACGCAGCCGGTCGGTGTGAGACAGACCTGTGAGCTCCGTGTGTGTTGAGCCGTGCTGTGTGTAGGATGCAGCAGAGCCACGCAGCCGGTCAGTGTGAGACAGACCTGTGAGCTCCGTGTGTGTTGAGCCGTGCTGTGTAAGATGCAGCAGAGCCACGCAGCCGGTCGGTGTGAGACAGACCTGTGAGCTCCGTGTGTGTTGAGCCGTGCTGTGTAAGATGCAGCAGAGCCACGCAGCCGGTCGGTGTGGGACAGACCTGTGAGCTCCGTGTGTGTTGAGCCGTGCTGTGTGTAGGATGCAGCAGAGCCACGCAGCCGGTCGGTGTGGGACAGACCTGTGAGCTCCGTGTGTGTTGAGCCGTGCTGTGTGTAGGATGCAGCAGAGCCACGCAGCCGGTCGGTGTGGGACAGACCTGTGAGCTCCGTGTGTGTTGAGCCGTGCTGTGTAAGATGCAGCAGAGCCACGCAGCCGGTCGGTGTGGGACAGACCTGTGAGCTCCGTGTGTGTTGAGCCGTGCTGTGTAAGATGCAGCAGAGCCACGCAGCCGGTCGGTGTGAGACAGACCTGTGAGCTCCGTGTGTGTTGAGCTGTGCTGTGTGTGATGCAGCAGAGCCACGCAGCCGGTCGGTGTGAGACAGACCTGTGAGCTCCGTGTGTGTTGAGCTGTGCTGTGTGTGATGCAGCAGAACCACGCAGCCGGTCGGTGTGAGACAGACCTGTGAGCTCCGTGTGTGTTGAGCTGTGCTGTGTGTGATGCAGCAGAACCACGCAGCCGGTCGGTGTGAGACAGACCTGTGAGCTCCGTGTGTGTTGAGCCGTGCTGTGTAGGATGCAGCAGAGCCACGCAGCCGGTCGGTGTGAGACAGACCTGTGAGCTCCGTGTGTGTTGAGCCGTGCTGTGTGTAGGATGCAGCAGAGCCACGCAGCCGGTCGGTGTGAGACAGACCTGTGAGCTCCGTGTGTGTTGAGCCGTGCTGTGTAGGATGCAGCAGAGCCACGCAGCCGGTCGGTGTGGGACAGACCTGTGAGCTCCGTGTGTGTTGAGCTGTGCTGTGTGTGATGCAGCAGAACCACGCAGCCGGTCGGTGTGAGACAGACCTGTGAGCTCCGTGTGTGTTGAGCCGTGCTGTGTAGGATGCAGCAGAGCCACGCAGCCGGTCGGTGTGAGACAGACCTGTGAGCTCCGTGTGTGTTGAGCCGTGCTGTGTGTAGGATGCGGTCGTTTGATGGTGAATGGTGTGATGTTCCGTTCGACATCTGGGAGGGACGCGACCGCCACCAGAAAACTAAAAGTTACTCCAACTCCTCTAACACGAAAACTAACAGGCCTAGAAATACGCGGAAAAGGGCATTGGAAACCTCTCGACAAGCAGATTCGAAAGTATTCCAGATATTGTTTTCCTAAAGCCAATATTGAGGTCACCAGAGGTCATCAAATGTCAAATTTTCCAGTTTTAGGATTTCGCTCCAGGAACCCCCAGATATCACAAGAACTATGATAGCTAGGAACAAACGGAAAAGAGCAATGAAAAACTATTGAAACATGCAATCGACCGACAAGGTGTCCTTAGATTTTAGCTCAGGTCAATAGTTTAGGCTCCAGAGCTCATCAAATGTCAAAAAGGCTATTTTTTACCAAACAGTTTTTTCACGAATAGCTTTTTACCTAATAAAGACAAGGCAATAATTGTGATGCCATCGTATTTGTCTCGTCAAGGCGCTTCGACTCATTAGTGTTGACCAGGTTAGGTCAACCACAAAATTTGACCTCAGGTCAAGGTCAAGTGGTGACCCAAGTAGGTGATGTTGCATATGGGAAGACGTGCCTCGACGAGACAAACACATTGGTGTCGGTTTCACTTCTCTATCCTCATTATGTCGAGAGTTATTGACATACAACTGCTGGTGACCTCGGATGACCTCCGCTGACCCTGTAGGGGGTCACTGAACAAAAATGGCACCTAGGTCATCAAGAATGGCCTATAATAACATGATCCAGAAGGAATTAGACTGATATCTTGCGTATCCTTGTAATAGGAAGCATTTTAATATTTCCCCATGGACTTATAATGAGGAGGTCACGAAATTGACCCGACCTTAGGTCGCTGATATAAAAAAAAAATCAAAGATGCACGAATGTAGATATATATGACCTGATATCCTGTAGGTGTAAAACCGATCATTCAAAAACTGTGACTGTGGTACGACCACAATTGTTTTTGGAGGTGGGGTCACGTGACCTGGTCTGGTGACTGACCTGAGATGACCCGAGGATTTTGTGTTTACATAATGTGCGCAATTGATGTCCGAACAGCTGTGCCAAAAACGGCGGCGCTTTTTTCGCTATCCTCGAAAAACCTGAGGGTGTGTGGCTAACGCGGTTTGGCAAACTTAACCCCTTGCACGGCGCGGGTTAAGTTTGCCAAACCGCGTTCGCTGTTAAAAATCTGGCTAACTGGTCCGTTTCAGTTCGCCAAGCGGCATGTTCTGGTAAAGTTTGACATTCGACTGCTTCGTAAGTTTGACATTCCACTGCTTCGTTTCAGTTCGCCAAGCCGCGTACCCTGGTGAACACGCTGAACCCCGGCCAGCACTTTATGCGCACGACCACGTACGACGCCCGCCAGGCCATGGTGCCGGGCAGCATGTACGACCGCAGCGGCCAGATGGGCGGCATGGGCGGCATGGCCAACCCGTACATGGGACGAGGTGAGCGCAATGTACAACAGTGCAGTGCAAAAGTCCTGTCCACTGCCTCGGCGCCACCAGCCGGCCAATCGGTGCTGCACGCAGCGGAATCCAAAGCAATTATTAATGAGCTCACCCCCGATAGGTGCCCCAAGGGTAGGAACACACCTCGCGTTTGTGAGTCACTGGACTGGTACCATCCGTGTCACGCCACGCCGGCCCGGCGTGGCGCAGCTGTGAGTTTGACCTGACGTCATCACACGGCCAGGGTCGGAGGGGGAGCGAGAAAGGGGAGAGTAGGTCTTCCACTGGGCTAACATTCGGGGCAGCGAGAGCTTGAAGTCCTGCTCTGGGGTTGCCGTGATTGATGAGAGGGGGTATCACAGGTATTCTGAGGCGAATGGGCTGATCATAGGAGGAAACCTGGTTCATATTAAATCGATTTCACATAAAGAGATACACATATGGTGTGCGCCAGGCTTGTCCATCTATTATAGCTGGCAATGACTGGCAATATCATAACCAGAATAAAGCATTGGAAGCTCTCCTTTCCCACCTTCACAAGTCGCTCATATCATAACCAGAATAAAGCATTAGAAGCTCGCCTTTCCCACCTTCACAAGTCGCTCGAGCTTACGGCGAGCTTACGGCCAAAAAAGTTGTACAATTCGAAAACGTACTAAATTTTGACATTTTCGAAAATAAAAATCAACATAACCAGCTTATAAAACAGCTCATTGCCATTATAATGGCATATAATACATCTATATTGCTTCATAAATTATCCGCCATATGAGCTGACAAAGATTGACCTGCACCGTGGTCCGTGACCTTATAAAAATGCCCGAGGCAATATCTCCTGAACGGCGGGGTGGTGAGCGGCTGACGGGCGGCGGAATTGGCTCCGGAATTGGTCAGTGACGAGTGGTCTTACGTGGATCGGTGATGGCGCGTGACTGGAGAGAAAGGTTCCAGCGCGGCTATAGCTCGCTTTTGCCAAGTATGTGGACGTCTGTCACGTTCGACGGGCGCTAGTTTTGTACCTCACTAAGCCGGCGCGGGCGGGGGCCATGACATAATATATGTGGACCAACTCTTAAATGTCTCTCTGTGTGTTTTTAAATAATGTGTTGAATAAATGTGTGTAACTAAAAACCACTGCTTGCATTGCAGTACAACTTTCACATCTCACTTTAGCGCCCCAGGTTATCCCATATACCAATTTTGGCCATAATCGGTGACATGACGGTGTCATCTTGGACTTTGTTTTTTTGTCGATTTGTCGTGGAATGCCCCAGCTACAAAAAGAAGAACATTGGGATTGTTTAACTGAACCTAATTACCCTAGTTAATACTAGTAGACGTATTCCACACAACATTTTTTTTTTTATATAAATATAAATTGTTGTTTTGTATGGATGGATTTTCGAGGTCAGGACCCACGCTAAGCGGAGCTTGTTGCGCAGGTCCTGATCTCACCACCCGATCGCGCAATTCCTGCTGGCCGGCAGAATTTAGAGACGAAAGTTTTACGTGCCCCGACATATCTGGACACGGTCCGCCCCGCTCACTGACGTCACCTGACCTTGAGTGCGATCGCTGCCACCGACCGCAGGCCATCCCAGTCAGGAGCAAATAGCGAGCGCCGAAGCGACTCGAGCCCGGGCTGCCACTACCGGGATAGGTCAGAAGTCCAGCGCTCTCCCACTGAGCTACAGGGGCGGACTACAGGGAAAGCCCGCACCAACATAGGTACCTATGTAAGAAAATTCACTCACGCGCTCCTCTGCCACCCAGCAGGCAACAGGAGACCAAAGGCTGCGTCGCTGCGTGTAAAATTATAACTTACATTGGTTATGAATCACTCCAAAATAGCGTCAGCCGCGCCACTTTCCCTATCCCTACTGCTACCAAAATGTTACCAAATAGAGGAAACACGAACGAGGGAAAACAAGATTTCTTTCTTTGGCAAGAAGTTATTTTTTTCGCAGCCAGTACCCATTTCCGTCCCCGTCCCCGTCCCCGTCCCCGTCCCCGTCCCCGTCCCCGTCCCCGTCCCCGTTCCCGTTCCCGTTCCCGTTCCCGTTCCCGTTCCCGTTCCCGTTCCCGTTCCCGTTCCCGTTCCCGTTCCCGTTCCCGTCCCTGTCCCCGTCCCCGTCTGTCCATGCCCCGAATCCCAGTGTGCATTGCGCAATCACTGCCAGACAGTCCGGCAGCGCGGCAGCCAGTCACCATCCACATCCCCCCCCCCCTCTCCACCCCAGCTTCGAGGTTCCGCGTGTCAGGGGCGTTAGTAAAACAGGTGGTATTCAATCCTGGCACTGCAGCAAGCCCGCAACCCTCTTCAAATCTGGCCCCGCCGGACTGCGCGCCACCTAGGGCAAAGTTGCGTACTACTAGATCGGACCTTGCCAACTTGGCCTGGACAGAACTTCTGCACTGCACTGTACCACTAGGTCAGATGAGAACACTGTCTTGATGTAGTTATTCGAACAAGTTATACTTAACCTTGTCTATTTGTAGCAAACACGAGTGCTCTGGACAAGCTGGCGATGAATGCTCTCTATTTTTCGTCGATAACTTGCCAGGCTTGTAATATGATATTTGTGACGCTCATGGATGTCTGTTTAGCGGAGGTGGCGTAACTAGACATTGTTCGGCCGCCTAACTGCGCCCACTGACGGTGCGTGTTGTGTGGTGCGTCACCGCCAGGTATGGGTATGGTAGACTTCTCGCGCACGCACGACCCGATGGGCTACATCTCGCCGGAGCACGCGCAGGCGGCGCTCAACGTCTCGCTGCCGGTCAGCATGTTCATGAACATGTCGCACATCCCGCCGCGCTTCTTCAACCAGCACCAGCAGAGCATGCAGGGTGAGTGTGCGGCCAGCTGTGGCAGGTTGGTGACGGGTGCGAGCCGGCCATGTCTCTGCTAAGTGGCTGAAAACTTGAGAGACACGTATATCTCAGTTGTCTGGGCTGATGAAGAGTGAATAATTATTACTGATGTCAGATGGCCAAAGACCAGTCGGGGCGCCCAAAACCTTATCATTACTGATAGTGTCCGTTCCGTATGTGTATGTGCTACCAATGCCACCGGATGTGTGCTTCTGAATGTCCGCAATGATGCTTACCTGATATGCGTATCGGGCGATAAGCCCAATGTCCATATTCATCTATTGCAATTATTCAGCATTTTTGACAGCAATGCGGCCATTTGTGTTCATCGCCATCACCACCAGCGGGGTGGGCGTTACTGTCGGCACGCCACCTGTATGGCACGTCCTGTCGACTATCCTTGGCAGTGCTTACCTTGGTCTGTGTTCTGTTATACAGGTCGGGACTCGGGCCGCGGCCGGGGCGGCGTCGGTGGCCGGCGGGGCCGCGGAGGCCGTCCGAGTGCTGCCGGCGTCGGCTCCCAGGGCTCTCAGGGCATGTCGCAGCAGGGCTACAGCCAGGACGGAACGCAACAGTACACCCAGCAGCCGACTGGTGTGCAGCTCACACAGAACATGTCACAGGTTAGTACGTGACGGGTCACAGGTCACAGGTCAGTACGTGACGGGTCACAGGTCACAGGTCAGTACGTGACGGGTCACAGGTCAGTACGTGACGGGTCACAGGTCACAGGTCAGTACGTGACGGGTCACAGGTCAGTACGTGACGGGTCACAGGTCAGTACGTGACGGGTCACAGGTCAGTACGTGACGGGTCGCAGGTCAGTACGTGACGGGTCGCAGCCTGTCAGAGTGACGGGTCACAGGTCAGTACGTGACGGGTCACGGGTCAGTGCGTGACAGGTCACATGTCAGTACGTGACGGGTCACAGGTCAGTACGTGACGGGTCACAGGTCAGTACGTGACGGGTCACGGGTCAGTACGTGACGGGTCACAGGTCACAGGTCAGTACGTGACGGGTCACGGGTCAGTACGTGACGGGTCACAGGTCAGTACGTGACGGGTCACAGGTCAGTACGTGACGGGTCGCAGCCTGTCAGAGTGACGGGTCACAGGTCAGTACGTGACGGGTCACGGGTCAGTACGTGACGGGTCGCAGCCTGTCAGAGTGACGGGTCACAGGTCAGTACGTGACGGGTCACAGGTCAGTACGTGACGGGTCACGGGTCAGTGCGTGACGGGTCACAGGTCACAGGTCAGTACGTGACGGGTCACAGGTCAGTACGTGACGGGTCACAGGTCAGTACGTGACGGGTCACAGGTCAGTACGTGACGGGTCACAGGTCAGTACGTGACGGGTCACAGGTCAGTACGTGACGGGTCACAGGTCAGTACGTGACGGGTCACAGGTCAGTACGTGACGGGTCACAGGTCAGTACG
This sequence comes from Chirona hameri, assembly GCA_036785665.1. Classification (NCBI taxonomy): domain Eukaryota; kingdom Metazoa; phylum Arthropoda; class Thecostraca; order Balanomorpha; family Balanidae; genus Chirona; species Chirona hameri. The sequence goes on along the minus strand of JAXIVJ010004759.1, from coordinate 57,083 downwards.
TGACGGGTCGCAGCCTGTCTGAGTGACGGGTCACAGGTCAGTACGTGACGGGTCACGGGTCAGTGCGTGACGGGTCACAGGTCACAGGTCAGTACGTGACGGGTCACGGGTCAGTGCGTGACGGGTCACAGGTCACAGGTCAGTACGTGACGGGTCACAGGTCAGTACGTGACGGGTCACAGGTCAGTACGTGACGGGTCACAGGTCAGTACGTGACGGGTCACAGGTCAGTACGTGACGGGTCACAGGTCAGTACGTGACGGGTCACAGGTCAGTACGTGACGGGTCGCAGCCTGTCAGAGTGACGGGTCACAGGTCAGTACGTGACGGGTCACAGGTCAGTACGTGACGGGTCACGGGTCAGTGCGTGACGGGTCACAGGTCAGTACGTGACGGGTCACAGGTCAGTACGTGACGGGTCACAGGTCAGTACGTGACGGGTCACAGGTCAGTACGTGACGGGTCACAGGTCAGTACGTGACGGGTCACAGGTCAGTACGTGACGGGTCACAGGTCAGTACGTGACGGGTCACAGGTCAGTACGTGACGGGTCACAGGTCAGTACGTGACGGGTCACAGGTCAGTACGTGACGGGTCACAGGTCAGTACGTGACGGGTCACAGGTCAGTACGTGACGGGTCGCAGCCTGTCAGAGTGACGGGTCACAGGTCAGTACGTGACGGGTCACAGGTCACAGGTCAGTACGTGACGGGTCACGGGTCAGTGCGTGACGGGTCACAGGTCACAGGTCAGTACGTGACGGGTCACGGGTCAGTGCGTGACGGGTCACAGGTCACAGGTCAGTACGTGACGGGTCACAGGTCAGTACGTGACGGGTCACAGGTCAGTACGTGACGGGTCACAGGTCAGTACGTGACGGGTCGCAGCCTGTCAGAGTGACGGGTCACAGGTCAGTACGTGACGGGTCACAGGTCAGTACGTGACGGGTCACAGGTCACAGGTCAGTACGTGACGGGTCACGGGTCAGTGCGTGACGGGTCACAGGTCAGTACGTGACGGGTCACAGGTCAGTACGTGACGGGTCACAGGTCAGTACGTGACGGGTCACAGGTCAGTACGTGACGAGTCACAGGTCAGTACGTGACGGGTCACAGGTCAGTACGTGACGGGTCACAGGTCAGTACGTGACGGGTCACAGGTCAGTACGTGACGGGTCACAGGTCAGTACGTGACGGGTCACGGGTCAGTACGTGACGGGTCACAGGTCAGTACGTGACGGGTCACAGGTCAGTATGTGACGGGTCACAGGTCAGTACGTGACGGGTCACAGGTCAGTACGTGACGGGTCACAGGTCAGTACGTGACGGGTCACAGGTCAGTACGTGACGGGTCACAGGTCAGTACGTGACGGGTCACAGGTCAGTACGTGACGGGTCGCAGCCTGTCAGAGTGACGGGTCACAGGTCAGTACGTGACGGGTCACAGGTCAGTACGTGACGGGTCACAGGTCAGTACGTGACGGGTCACAGGTCAGTACGTGACGGGTCACAGGTCAGTACGTGACGGGTCACAGGTCAGTACGTGACGGGTCGCAGCCTGTCAGAGTGACGGGTCGCAGCCTGTCAGAGTGACGGGTCGCAGCCTGTCAGAGTGACGGGTCGCAGCCTGTCAGAGTGACGGGTCGCAGCCTGTCAGAGTGACGGGTCGCAGCCTGTCAGAGTGACGGGTCGCAGCCTGTCAGAGTGACGGGTCACAGGTCAGTACGTGACGGGTCGCAGCCTGTCAGAGTGACGGGTCACAGGTCAGTACGTGACGGGTCGCAGCCTGTCAGAGTGACGGGTCGCAGCCTGTCAGAGTGACGGGTCGCAGCCTGTCAGAGTGACGGGTCGCAGCCTGTCAGAGTGACGGGTCGCAGCCTGTCAGAGTGACGGGTCGCAGCCTGTCAGAGTGACGGGTCACAGGTCAGTACGTGACGGGTCGCAGCCTGTCTAGAGTGACGGGTCACAGGTCAGTACGTGACGGGTCACAGGTCAGTACGTGACGGGTCACAGGTCAGTACGTGACGGGTCACAGGTCAGTACGTGACGGGTCACAGGTCAGTACGTGACGGGTCACAGGTCAGTACGTGACGGGTCACATGTCAGTACGTGACGGGTCAGGTCAGTACGTGACGGGTCACAGGTCAGTACGTGACGGGTCACAGGTCAGTACGTGACGGGTCACAGGTCAGTACGTGACGGGTCACAGGTCAGTACGTGACGGGTCACAGGTCAGTACGTGACGGGTCACAGGTCAGTACGTGACGGGTCACAGGTCAGTACGTGACGGGTCACAGGTCAGTACGTGACGGGTCACAGGTCAGTACGTGACGGGTCACAGGTCAGTACGTGACGGGTCGCAGCCTGTCAGAGTGACGGGTCGCAGCCTGTCAGAGTGACGGGTCGCAGCCTGTCAGAGTGACGGGTCGCAGCCTGTCAGAGTGACGGGTCGCAGCCTGTCAGAGTGACGGGTCGCAGCCTGTCAGAGTGACGGGTCGCAGCCTGTCAGAGTGACGGGTCACAGGTCAGTACGTGACGGGTCGCAGCCTGTCAGAGTGACGGGTCGCAGCCTGTCAGAGTGACGGGTCGCAGCCTGTCAGAGTGACGGGTCACAGGTCAGTACGTGACGGGTCGCAGCCTGTCAGAGTGACGGGTCGCAGCCTGTCAGAGTGACGGGTCACAGGTCAGTACGTGACGGGTCGCAGCCTGTCTAGAGTGACGGGTCACAGGTCAGTACGTGACGGGTCGCAGCCTGTCAGAGTGACGGCACAGGTCAGTACGTGACGGGTCGCAGCCTGTCAGAGTGACGGGTCACAGGTCAGTACGTGACGGGTCGCAGCCTGTCAGAGTGACGGGTCGCAGCCTGTCAGAGTGACGGGTCACAGGTCAGTACGTGACGGGTCGCAGCCTGTCAGAGTGACGGGTCGCAGCCTGTCAGAGTGACGGGTCGCAGCCTGTCAGAGTGACGGGTCACAGGTCAGTACGTGACGGGTCGCAGCCTGTCAGAGTGACGGGTCACAGGTCAGTACGTGACGGGTCGCAGCCTGTCAGAGTGACGGGTCACAGGTCAGTACGTGACGGGTCGCAGCCTGTCAGAGTGACGGGTCGCAGCCTGTCAGAGTGACGGGTCACAGGTCAGTACGTGACGGGTCGCAGCCTGTCAGAGTGACGGGTCACAGGTCAGTACGTGACGGGTCGCAGCCTGTCAGAGTGACGGGTCGCAGGTCAGTACGTGACGGGTCGCAGCCTGTCAGAGTGACGGGTCACAGGTCAGTACGTGACGGGTCGCAGCCTGTCAGAGTGACGGGTCGCAGGTCAGTACGTGACGGGTCGCAGCCTGTCAGAGTGACGGGTCGCAGGTCAGTACGTGACGGGTCGCAGCCTGTCAGAGTGACGGGTCACAGGTCAGTACGTGACGGGTCGCAGCCTGTCAGAGTGACGCGAGTCCGTGACGCGGCTCTACGCAGCTCGAGTTGGTCAGTGGAGGGTCTTTGTGTTGCCCTGAAGCAAACTGGATGTGTATTTTGTATGGCTTGAATTTTGCCAGTAATGCTTTGTTTTCGATTTCTGATGACGGAGAATATTATCTATGCTGAAAGAAGTAACGTTTACAATAAGTAGTTTGTTTCTCATCATACTATCGTGAGAAATTCACTGAAATGTTAAAGGGAGGTAATCACCTTTTGATTTTGTTAGCAACAATTTATTTGGCTACCTTTATGGTATTAAAATGATGTGATATAAATTTAAGAATTAAATAAAATTATTCCCTCATTCAAAGTTGGAAGTGTGAGAAAATTAATGATTGGTATTTTCCCTCCACTATTGGAAAGCGCAACATCTGGCGCTTTTGCATCAATCTGTTCAACGTTGTTGAATGGGTACTTATAAACAAATCGCCAACACTAAATAAGTAAGGTAATAAGCCACTGTTAAACTGACGATTTCAATGCACTTTTTGCAAATGATTGTTGATTGATCATAAAAGTTTGGCACATATTCCCAAAAGAAGAGTGCAGGAAACATATTGCATACCTCCATGATAAATAGCAATGCGTAGGGAGGCTAATTTACTGAATTCGTTACCGAGTACTTGCTGATTATAAGCGTGGAACGCTTTTCAACTATGACTTGAAATATCTCGGTAGAAATTGTTATATGCAAAATATAATGAATTTACAATATATTTTGGTCTCGTCTATCGATTTCAGGTGCTAACTCCATTTTTGTGGGAAAAGGTGACTATCTCCCTTTAAGTTAATAATGTGTGCCATATTGCATGTGATTTTCGTATGTGAACACATTTGTATGAAATCACCGATGAAAATCCAATGTATGCTGTATGTCTTTACAAAAGAATACTGTCTGACATTGGTGTTTCCATCTGATTGCAGTCGATGTCTCAGCCAGGCGGCGGGTTCAGCCTGTCGCAGCCGGGCCTGTCGCAGCCGGAGCTGTCCCAGGAGCCGTACGCCATGGGCGAGTTCCACTCTCAGGCGGACGGTCTGCTGTCTCAGGACTCCACCTACCAGGGAGACCGCAGCGCCTTCCTGCCCGGCGCGTCACAGGGCGCACAGTTCTCGCAGGTGAGGGGCTGGCTGCGGCGGGACAGGATCGCAGCCATGCGTGTCGGCAGAATCGGCTGACTGTGTGATAATATTGAATTATTGGACTGAAGGGTATGTGAACCGGAAAGATCGCATCGCACTGCTTCATCTTGATACGGTAACAGCATACGATGGAGTCACTGTATTGCTTCTCTGGCTTTGACAAGTTGAAGCATTGACGTTGATGATTATTTTGAGGACTTTGGATCGTAAAGCTACCATGCTCAGTTTGATCAATATTGACTTCGTCAGTCGGAGTATCTGATCTGACGCGGCACTCGTTTGGGAACGATCTGTGACTGTTCCTATTGTGTTTGATGTGTGTTGCCTTGTCATCCGTGCTAATCGCCAACTGCTCTATCCGCCGCGGCTGATTGCTGACCAGAGTGTTGTGTTGTTTGTATGTACACTTCAGCCCTACTGAGCGGCTCCGTGCTGTGCTGAGGAGAGCGGAGACGGCCCGGCCAGCGGTCCAGCGGCCAAGGAATCCACCACACACACAGATACACGAGAAGACGCAGATACCCAGGAGACACTCCTGAGGAGAGCGCGCGCGCAGGAGAGGAAGACGCGGAGAAGGCGACAGCCAACCAGCGGCGATCAGCCGAACTTGGAGCGAAGGAGATGCAGAGGGAGAGATGAAGAGAGGATGAGGAGGGGCAAGGCGGCCGAGACAGCCAGCCAGCCCGGCGGGGCGACACGGCGCGACCCAGCCCGGCGGAGAGCCAGCCAGCCCGGGAGGTGACCCAACAGTCAGCCAGCTCGGTAGGGGGCGGAACTAGCCAGCAAGCCAGCCCGGTGGGGCGACCCAGCGAGCCCGGCAGGGCTACACGGGGCGATCCAGCCAGCCATACCAACAGGGTGGCCGAGCCGGCCATGCGGCCAGACCGACTAGGCGACCGAGCCAGCCAGCCCGGCAGCCAGCCAGCCAGCCAGACGTGGCGAGGAGCCAGCCAGCCCGGCGAGGAGCCAGCCAGCCAGACGTGGCGAGGAGTCAGCCAGACGTGGCGACCGAGCCAGCCAGGTGGAGTAACCCAGCCAGACAGACAGACGAGCAACCCAGCTAGCCAGCCGGCCAGATGCGGCGAGGAGGCGGAGGAGACTGGCGCTGTCCGGGTTCGTGAGTGGGTCGCGGCGGAGCACCGCGCGGCCGGCTGCCCCCACGACCACCAGACCAGCCGAGCCAGGTCAGCCGAGCCAGGCCGTCCAGCCAGCCACCATGCCAGCCGAGCCAGGCCATCCAGCCAGCCAGCCAGCCACCATGCCAGGCTGTAGCCGGGGTCAGTCGGCGCCCGGGAGGCGGGACCGGCCGCACACACATACACACCGCAGTTCAGTTTTGATTGTCGGGCTGTTCGATTTCCACGGGCTCGCTCTCTTCTCTTCTCTGATTCTTGTCGATAACGCAGCGGCGGGGCGACCGGCGGTGGTTCTGATTCTGTTTCTGGGTGCTATATTTGTTTACTGATGCGGATGGTAAATTTATTACGCTCGCCGGTGCTTCGAATACATTTTGTTTAAGAGCTGATACTGTTTGCAGGGTTGGAGTTCGTCGTTCTGAAGGCTGATGAGGTAGAGGTCTTATCGGGGAGGACGGTACATTTGAGTAAAAGCTCGCTATCTCAGCACTCCCGAGTTGTGCCATTATTAGGAGTTACGTTTCATTCTTCTACAGCACTCGCACATCTACTTTGTTTAAGAGGCTTATAACAATAAGTTTGCGTTTCTAGTTGTGGAACACATTTGATGTTCTGTTTTTACCGGAAGATCTGTGATTATTTCTTAAAGGAAATAGTTCACCTTCGGAAAAAAATTCGGAACACGATTTTATTATATTTTTTGATAGTTTCTTTTTTTCTTTTTAAAAATGGTCCTACATCGCGCCAATTCAGGACAGAAGGTTGTAAATTATTAATTGTATCGTGTGCGTTATTGGTCTGCGCATGCTCCATGCAGTGCTGGCACAATTCAGACGGTACGGTATGTCATATATGCGCCGCATTCCTTCGCCAAAAAGTCAAATATCTTCGGCTGGAGAGTCTTTTCAGTCAAGAAAACAGTCAAGATAAGGATTTCTCAACACGGGCTACAAAACTACTATCTCAGTTTAAAACTAATGTTGAAGGTGGACTATTTCCTTTAACATTGTCATATAAGACGAGTGTTCGTCCGCGCCTGCTGCGCCCCCTGGACCTCGCCCGCTTCTGTCATGTATAGGCAGTCGCCCACCCGCTGTACACTGCAGCTACTACCGGTCACGGGACAGGGAAAGGGCAAACTGGAAAAGCTGAACTATTGACATGGGATAAATTAAATTAAGATTGCCGGTGATTAATAACAAAATAAAAGCCGTTTAGGGCGTTCGCGAACGTGCGTACCGTCCCATCCATATAATATGGCCTGAACTCTGAAGGTATTCTGAAGGAGACGTGTACATACGTCAGCACCGCAGAGCAAACAGACTTACGTCAGCACCGCACTTATTCCCTTACCAAGCTTCGACATGCCTGTATGCCTCCACATACATATTAATCTAGTATCTGGCAAGATTGTGCCTGAACACAAGCATGAGTACAGGGAACTTCTGAGGTGAGGAGCCGGAGGGGTAAGCGGCATATGCTAGCCGGTGGCTTTACTTCCATAATAGAGGTGCCACTTTTCTACCCGCGAGACGTGGGTAGTAGTAGGGTAGTAAAATCATAAATATTTGGTCACAGCCTAGTCACGGCCACGGAATGAGCTGGCAAGTCACAGCTTTAGTCACGGCGCTGCAATGCTAACCTTATGGCGCTGGCCTGGCCAGTCACAGCTTCAGTCACGGTCTTGACCAGTTCTGATCCCAGCGCTGGGACGCTGGGACCAGAATTATGCAACTCTAGTAGTTACTACCCACGTGGGTAGTTAACTGTGGGTAGCACAAGCACTAATTTGGCTGAAGTGGGTAGTTGGCGGGTAGCAGAATTTTCAACTTTTGAAAAAAGGAAGTTTTAAACCTTATTTCAGTGACTGCACTTTCATTTCAGCAATATCATTCAAGTTTATTGCATGAATTTGCATAATTTAAAGGTTTTTGCTTTAATTTTCTTCAATCCCAAAATAGTACAATTTATGTTGAGGGTAGTTGTGGGTAGTTGACTATTAGTTGTGACTATTGGCGCACGTGGGTAGTGGTGGGTAATTGAACAGTGTTTGAGGCGCGGCGCGGGTAGTCACATGCATGAAAAGTGGCAGCTCTATTCCATAACCTCATGCTGAAGAGCTGGAAATTTGTTGGGCCATCCGTCACGTCACTGCCCGTGGTTGGGGCTCCTTTGAGTAGTCATGGAACTGAACATTCTCCTCGGGTATTGATATCTATGATTTTGTGTGCATTTTTAACTGAAATTCAAGTACTATGAAATATTCAAACAATAACATATTGTCCAAAAACAGTGAGCATTGAATTCTATGAGAAAAATCGCCATCCATTTTCTAAATAAACCGTAGACGCATTGCGCATGCGTTTGGGTCACGTGACAATGTGGATCTGGCGCCTGGCGCATTGTGGGCCCGCATTGTATTCGCTGGTTTTGGGTAAGTGTGTGGGTGTGATTGGCGTTCTTCATTATGATTTTTGAGCAGGATTTCTTGTTTGTATTTCTTCGCTTAGTTCATTTAGATTAAATATGTGTCGTTTGAAACTCTGTGCAAAATATAAACGGCGTGCTACGTGATTTGTGCGGTGGGAGGGGCATAGCGTGTTCCAAGTCTTATTACTGCTAATTGGGCTTTTATTGATTAATGTATGTGTCTATCGATTAGTTCCGCAATCGATCAAGGTTTTCCAGCTGACTTATGGCCCTTCTAATGAGGAAATCGTCACTGATTTTGCGTGGAAGTGTACAGGGCTAAATATGTGACGAAATTGGCGCAGCGAGTTCTTTGTGTTAGAATCATGTTCTTGAATGTGATTCCGCGTCGCATATTGCATTTTCGGCTTTGATTACTTATGTTTTGATACTTTATTTACCTAATACATTCTTATATTTTCATATGATTTTTCCTTATTATCATGAACACAATTATAATTTCTTGCTTTATCCCAGGGTTGTTGACATTAATTAAAATCAGGTGCCAAGATATACTGTTTTCAATCATGGTCATGTTCTTTGTAAAATGAGGATTGTGTGGATTGTGAGGACAGAAGTGACATTCAGAGTCAACCAATCAGCAACAGGTAAATCTTGTCTCTGATCGGTCAATGCTGAAGGTCACTACCAGGGGGGTGTTCTCCGCTCCTTCAACATTGGTAGAAAGCTGAAAGTGTGACAACCGCGAGCAACTTCCAGCATCTTGGCTGTGTTTATCGGATCTGCTCATAAGCTATATTTGGCTATCAGCTAGTATTGACCAATCAGTCTTGAGGAAGCTCAACAGTGATTGGTCAGGTTGTGATGATGTGAAGGCGGGGTAGAATTATTTGTTTACATTTAAACCGGTTCACCATATTGGTTCGCTGGCAATGTACGGGCGTGTGCATTGTTAAGCATTTACCTATTTTTATGAAGCGTAAGACAATATTTAAAGGTGTATATGAAATTTGACATAATAATTGTATCTGCAACATAGCAGTATTTTCCCAGAATACCTCATAAGGTAAAAATGTACACCCAAATCTGTGCGTTCTTTAGCTGAGGACATCTGCAAAAATTGTTGACAAGAGGCTGTAGGAGTAGGTTAGCTATATTTTTGTCTTTTTCAAGGACGTAAACCCATAGATTGTGTCACCGTATATAAACAGACTAGAAAATCCATACCAATGTGACTGATATCGGTATTACTTAGGTTTTGAGACACCATGAGTAGTATAGTGGCAGCGGATCATATTTTCAGATGGTGGGCAAAGAAACCCAGATGGTCCCCTCAGCAAAAGGGCCCATGGCCAAAGGCCCCTAAAAAACATGAAATGGTATCTCCTCGGATTTAGGCCACTATATTTTGCAGGGCCTCTAAATGGTCGCAAAAAGAGCGTCAGACAGGCCAATGGTGAAGTCTCAGGCCTTCTGAGGGCCCCCTCATGGCCTACCGAGGGTCCCCCTCAGGCTGACTGAGAGCCTTAGAAGGCCCATCAGGCTGGCTGGGGGCACATCGAGGCCTGTGTCATTTTTTTCGGTCAAAAGGAAAAATCGAACCAACTTCTTGGAGTATGGATGTGTATGGTCATGAATGTCTCTTACAAATTTATGGGGGAGGCAAAATCATATTTCCCTCCCCCAATTTCTTGAGTGGGCGGGCAGCTGCCTGCTCTACCCCTCCCCCCTTTATCCGCTGCCACTGAGTAGTACCTAATGCTACTGGTCCTGTGCTATGGGTGCTTGCACTAATGAGCACAAATTGCCAAGTGTCTAGTAATGACTATACATTAAATGATAATAATGTGACTTATGAGTTACAGGACATAGATGATGAAGATGCCTTTTTGCGCTGTCAGGGGTGCAGCAACGACTGACATGCCAAAAAAGTTGATCCAAGATCACAATTCAGATCCTATACCATTTCATAAATTTCCCGAAGATTCACGTACAAGAAAAGTCTAGGGGGCGCTAGGGAGCCCTAAGCCCCCCCCCCCCCCCCCCCCCACCACCACCACCACCACCACCCTCAGCCCGGGTCGCGCCCACCAAGCGCGCGTAGGGCGCAACTTTTTGTATGTGCCCCCCCCCCCCCCCCCTGACCCAAATATTGGATCCGCGCCTGTACTATGTCACGAGAAGGAATAGCAATACCAAACAAATACAATATATTTGATGAGGTTTATGTCTCCATAGGCAATCCATTGCGATACATTCACATTTTCCACGCCGGGTAATGGCATCAAAGATACACTTATCATCATTTCGAGCGGCGGTCGGCCGGGGCGGCCGTACCTAATCGTTGAACTTTGCGCAGATATAACAGCAAATATTGGTCTGATTGCATTGTTTTCAGCGGCATTCGGCAGAGCGGTTGATTTGTGACATATTACAAGTTTTGCAATCGACCGATAAACAAAGAAACTAAGCGCGATCTAAGCTTCAGGCACGCGCGCACTAATGTTGTGTACGTCGGCCGGCCGGCCGCGTCCCCCGTCTTCTACGTCACAGCGACTCCGGGGTCGCGGCTACTAAATTAGTGTTTGTCACCACTTTTTCGGCCGGAGTGTTCTACCTGGTTTATACAGCCTTGGTCACTATTGTCCACACAATCCAGTCAGTGTCCAAAAATGTTCTATTTGGGTGGGAAATGACACACAAATGTGAATAATTTTCCACTCTCACTCCCCATTTCGGGTGGGAATTTGCCACGACTAAATTATTAATTGTGATATGATTCTGGCATAAATATTGACTAAAAATACATCCTGTGCCTATATATATATGAAATATTTACCAATATACCAATATAGACCAATATTTATGAAAACTATATTGCTCGTCATATTTAAAACAGAATCAATATTGTACCATTTTCTACATAATTTCCACTCTCATGGTCTTTTTTGGCTCCAATTTTCCTCTCTGACACCCAAGCAAAAATATAATTTTGAGACAGAATCCTCATGTTGCAAAGAACACTGCAAAACTTTTCCTCTTCCATATATTTTTGCTATTCTTATTTTATATTCTTACTGGGTGTTTTGATTTTGGCAAAACTGCCAACTTATTACTCATGCATTCATACTTTAAAATATCTCCATTTATTGTGGATAACTGTGGAATTCGCAACATATTGGATGACCTTTCAGAATTGGCATATGAAAATAACAGTTGTTTTCACCAAACTCCAGTGTCTTTTCAGAGTCAAGATTTGAAGATTATTTCTTGTCTTTGTTTTGTATGGACAAAAATGCCAACCATTTGTTCAATAGCAATTACTGTGCCAATGTGCCATCCACTTGCTATTGATATAGGTATCAAATTATCACCTCAGATAAATCAAATTATCACCTCAAACTGTTCTGGATGTACCATATATGATAATGTCATGACCTTTTGAAGGGGTGACCTTTTGTCATGACCTTTTGTCTAAAATTAAACACTTGTGACTGTTCTATTCTAGTTCAACACTTAAAATGTCACCACTGTTTTCCATATGCACTTTAATGTCAGCACTCAGCTACCTGTGATTTTGGGGTGTGCACTGTGCAGTGACCTTTTTTCAGTGGAGTACAAACCCATGGTTTTGTACTCCACTGAACACTTACAATTTGGTTTTCATTTGCATTTTGCCCACCCCCAGCCTAAAAATTATTGTGATGCCTATGAGGCTAGGTCGATTGGTAGACCGATTTCTCCATCCTCCCTGTAACCTAAAATCCTAGCTTGATGCCCATGATAGCTGATAACGGCGAACAGGGAGTATGGCATGCTTCAATTACGTATATTTTGGCACGTCTTTGGCCTGCAAGTTGCTTTTGTTATTTTTTTTTGGTGATTGTTCAATGTCCTCCGCCGGCACCCTGATGTTGTTCATCCCGTTTAGTCGGGTTTCTGTATTCCATATTCCATCTGACATCGTTGGTGGTGGATTCGCCTTTTTGGTGGTGGATTGGCTTTTTTGGAGGTGGCTTGGGCCATTCTGGCGTGTTTTTTAAGCTGGTGGGGAGTGTCCACTTTGGTGGTGGAAGTGGCCATTCTGGCTGTTCTATTCATTTTGTCCCCAAAACCATAGCACAATACAGATGGTAGGGATATATTATGGATGGTGAAAATGTAAACAGTTAATTATGCATTTTTATGAACATCTTATGTTGTCTCCCTGATTCAGATGACTGAACTAAATATCATTCCAATGAAAATGTAGTAGCTTGCATTTATTGTGCATGTGCAAGTGGTGTCATGCTACCAGTGGCAACTTAGCATGGCTCATGTCTGATTCCAAAAGCTCTTAAGACATTCACAGTCAAACTATTAGCAAATATTTGTAGACACATTTTACATATTACCACCTTTGAGTTAAAGTCAAAATTGGCAGGGTATTATTCCATCACCTAAAAGGACTAAAATCACCTATTTCTTATCAATCACCGTTTCGACCAATTTATCAGCGAAATGACTTAAACATCACCTTTTTGTCGAAATGACTTGGCGTCACCGGATTGACTTGAACCATCACCGAAATTACTTGCAACACTGATTATAATATTTACTACGCTGAGGCCGCAACGGACAGTGACCACTGGCAGAGTCTGGCAGGCGGCCTGGTGTGGCAATACAAATTATAGTAACATCGAACCTGACCTAGCCTTTACAGCAATCACGGTCGCCTACCTAATCTTTACAGCAATCACGGTCGCAGGGATCTACGTTTAGAACGCTCCGCTCGCGTTCGCTCGCTGCACGGCGGCCCTAACGGGGAGGGGGGGGGGGGGGGGCTATATTTGCTAAGTTGGGGTAGTAAGACTGTCCTATCACCCGATCCAGCCTGGAGCAGTGACACCACAGTGTCTGTGCCCGTGGTCGAGGTGTTGCTGATATGGATAGATATAGTGTATTTCTAGTCAAGATTTATGTGTCTAGTCGAGTTTCTAGTCAAGATTGCTGTGTTGTTCTCTCATGCATATTTTAATTTATACTGTGCCCTGCTGTCACACTCGTGCTCATCATGCTCGTGTTTTTCACGCAATATATGGGTTGTCTTTAATTTAAAAAAATCACATCGTTAAAAAAAGTTGGGGCCTCAACGGACACTGGCCGTGACAGTCTGGCGGGCGGCCTGGTGTGACAGGAAAAATTGTAATACATAATATAATCGTTTACACAAATAACGGTTGCGGTAGACTTAATCGGTTACGCAAATAATGTATTCCCAGAGGCATCTGATCTGGTAGTTATATATTATATATATTACTGTTATACCATATTACTGAATACGTTTATTTGGTAGATGATGAAACCAGCTGTTTCGGTGATGAAAGCAGCGTTTCAGTGTAGATTTTGTTCCTTGTTCCTTTGGTTGCATTTATTTTCGGTGATGTTTTTTTGTCCGGTGATCAGATTAGTCATTTCGATGACGGGATTAATTTATTCCCGGTAAATTTTACCCCCCCCCCCCCCCCCTGTATCTTCCGAACCAATGGCCGCAGCGAGATGCGCAAGGCGGCGATCGAAAGCTCTCAATGAGACGAATCTAACGCATACCCGTTATTCTTAAATAAGGTCACGTCAGGTCACGGTCAGGTCAAAGGTCAAAATCGAGTTATTTGAGTTGATGAGCCATACTTTCCATTCACAGCTTTAGATGACGACTATTATCGCACAGAAAGCTCTCAAAGGTATAATACACCTACCACATTATCGAAACTGAAATTTTGAGCAAAGGTCAAGGTCATGCCACAAAAGGTCACTATTGACAAGATGTCTACGAAAGTCATGAGACACATGTTTTATGGGTTATTTTATCCGTATAATTCGATAGAAGTAACCATTTTCACAACCTGACCCCATATAATGACCCTTACATGAAGTTAGGGTCAGGTCATATAAGGTGAAAATTTGAAATTGATTAATCTAAACAAAACAAAAACATGCTTCTATACCAGTTTTGTCAAGAAATACAGTGATGGCATTCATTTGTCTATCTGGTTACCAAAAGAAAAAAAAAATATAAACGACGTCATGAGTTACTCATACTTGGGGAGCCATTCGTCATTCAAAAATAAAGATATTGCTTTGAAATTTGGTTTGGGTATCGTCCATACTTGGTTCTCCAATATACACTCGGTTTTATTTTTGTAATATCTGAGAAGAAAAGTATTTTGTGATTTTTCCGGATTGTTTTATTTTTATTTTTTTGGGGTCCAAAAACTCAATATCAAAATCCGAGATAGTCATTTGAAGAGAACACTATATTTCCTTTCTTTGACCGTTTTATTGGCAATTTGCTTAAAAACTATATTTACGATTCGTCGAACATTTATCGCTTTTTTGGTCAAAAATGGCCTGACATGACGTCATTAAAACGTCATTTTCTCAGAAGTTTTTGGGTCTCATATTTTTTTACAGACAGGTGTATAATTGATTGGGGGAAGGTACTGCAAATTTAGTGTTGATACCTCCGTTTTTTAGTAATTCAAAATATTCGCGAGGGGGGGGGAAATTAACCCAGCGGATTGCGGGTTAAAGGTTGATGAAATCCTAGCTACGTGATTCTTTTAACTTCAGATAACAGTATTGCAGATGCATTGCCTTAACACTTGCCTGACCGGTTGTCTGTCTTCTGCAGATGTATGTACATACTGTACATAGCAGAGAGTGTGCTGTCGTTGAGCGGGCGTTGGATTGGTGCGTGACACAGAGCGAGCGATGAGTTCAGGTCGCAGCTCCGGTCGCAGCGGCGGCCGGGCCGGCAGGGCCGAGCGGTCCGCCGTCAAGACTGACACAGCTGCCAGCAGCGGCGGCGGCGGCGGCGGCGGCGGCGGCGCGCCACAGGCACATCAGGAAAAGGCCGCCAAACCACACCACCACCACAACAAACTGGTGAGCTGTGCTGCAGGCGTCCGCGGCGTGCAGTAGCGGCGCGAAGGCGATGTTGCCACCACCTGAGGAGTACCAGGATGTTTATCAGCATTTTATCTGTTATTTTTGCTTTGATAATTAGGGAAGGTTTGTTGGTGTTGTTACAGCTCAAAGGAGCCCTTGACTCATGTTTGGTCCTGCTTCATATGTTTGGGTGTGATCATTAAAAGTAGTATATAGTGAACGAATTGTGAGCACCTGGAGATCGTTCAACAAGCAAGAAGAGATGGAAAGCCAGTGGAATCGTGAAGGCTGTCTGCAAAGTATTGTTCTAATCACAAATATGTTTCCATCATTTCAGAAGGAAGATAAAGTGTATGAAGACAAAATCAGCCAGGTTGTACAGCTCACAGGCAAAACCAAAGATGAAGCGGAAATCGCGCTGTATGACTGTGATTATGATCCCACCAGAGCCATCAACATGCTTTTGGAAGGTGACGACCAAGTAAGCGACCCAGGACAACTATGAACTCGGGACATTGTGTTTCAAGTAACTTGTTTATCTGCTCACTTTATGAATAAGTTTGGTGGTTTGTTTTTTATTAACTATTATTAGCTAGCATTTGTTATGTTGGTGTCTGTTGGTTGATTCAGTTTTTGTAATGCACATTCCATTACTTGAGGGAAAAGAGCCTTTCATAAGATATCTATGAAGAAAAAAATGATGGAACCATGCCTGGTCACGCTCTGATAAAATGTGTCGTTTAGGTAGCATCACTTCTTGTGTTTTCGCTAGACATAACTGTTTCTCAAACAGCACTGAAATATATTTTCTTCCCGTTTTTTCAGGGTGAATGGGTAGAGAAGACGAAGAAGAAGAAGCCTCCGAAGCCGTCGCCCCCGGAGCCCAAGTCCGAGGAGAACCACCGGTCACCGGAGGACGACAGGGAGCGGGACCGGTCGCGGAGCAGCCGGGGTCAGCCGCCCAGACTGCGACGCGGCGGCGGGCAGGACAGGAGCTGTGAGTACCGGCTGTGTGGGGCAGGACAGGAGCTGTGAGTACCGGCTGTGGGGCAGGACAGGAGCTGTGAGTACCGGCTGTGGGGCAGGACAGGAGCTGTGAGTACCGGCTGTGGGGCAGGACAGGAGCTGTGAGTACCGGCTGTGGGGCAGGACAGGAGCTGTGAGTACCGGCTATGGGGCAGGACAGGAGCTGTGAGTACCGGCTGTGGGGCAGGACAGGAGCTGTGAGTACCGGCTGTGGGGCAGGGCAGGAGCTGTGAGTACCGGCTGTGGGGCAGGACAGGAGCTGTGAGTACCGGCTGTGGGGCAGGGCAGGAGCTGTGAGTACCGGCTGTGTGGGGCAGGACAGGAGCTGTGAGTACCGGCTGTGGGGCAGGACAGGAGCTGTGAGTACCGGCTGTGGGGCAGGACAGGAGCTGTGAGTACCGGCTGTGGGGCAGGACAGGAGCTGTGAGTACCGGCTGTGGGACAGGGCAGGAGCTGTGAGTACCGGCTGTGGGGCAGGGCAGGAGCTGTGAGTACCGGCTGTGGGGCAGGAGAGGAGCTGTGAGTACCGGCTGTGGGACAGGGCAGGAGCTGTGAGTACCGGCTGTGGGGCAGGACAGGAGCTGTGAGTACCGGCTGTGGGACAGGGCAGGAGCTGTGAGTACCGGTTGTGGGGCAGGACAGGAGCTGTGAGTACCGGCTGTGGGGCAGGACAGGAGCTGTGAGTACCGGCTGTGGGACAGGGCAGGAGCTGTGAGTGCCGGCTGTGGGGCAGGACAGGAGCTGTGAGTACTGGCTGTGGGGCAGGACAGGAGCTGTGAGTACCGGCTGTGGGACAGGGCAGGAGCTGTGAGTACCGGCTGTGGGGCAGGACAGGAGCTGTGAGTACCGGCTGTGGGGCAGGACAGGAGCTGTGAGTACCGGCTGTGGGGCAGGAATGGAGCTGTGAGTACCGGCTGTGGGGCAGGACAGGAGCTGTGAGTACCGGCTGTGGGGCAGGGCAGGAGCTGTGAGTACCGGCTGTGGGGCAGGGCAGGAGCTGTGAGTACCGGCTGTGTGGGGCAGGACAGGAGCTGTGAGTACCAGCTGTGGGGCAGGACAGGAGCTGTGAGTACCGGCTGTGGGGCAGGAATGGAGCTGTGAGTACCGGCTGTGGGGCAGGACAGGAGCTGTGAGTACCGGCTGTGGGGCAGGGCAGGAGCTGTGAGTACCGGCTGTGGGGCAGGACAGGAGCTGTGAGTACCGGCTGTGGGGCAGGAATGGAGCTGTGAGTACCGGCTGTGGGGCAGGGCAGGAGCTGTGAGTACCGGCTGTGTGGGGCAGGACAGGAGCTGTGAGTACCGGCTGTGGGGCAGGACAGGAGCTGTGAGTACCGGCTGTGGGGCAGGAATGGAGCTGTGAGTACCGGCTGTGGGGCAGGACAGGAGCTGTGAGTACCGGCTGTGGGGCAGGGCAGGAGCTGTGAGTACCGGCTGTGGGGCATGACAGGAGCTGTGAGTACCGGCTGTGGGGCAGGGCAGGAGCTGTGAGTACCGGCTGTGGGGCATGACAGGAGCTGTGAGTACCGGCTGTGGGGCAGGGCAGGAGCTGTGAGTACCGGCTTTGTGGGGCAGAACAGGAGCTGTGAGTACCGGCTGTGGGGCAGGACAGGAGCTGTGAGTACCGGCTGCGGGGCAGGGCAGAACAGGAGCTGTGAGTACCGGCTTTGTGGGGCAGGACAGGAGCTGTGAATACCGGCTTTGTGGGGCAGGACAGGAGCTGTGAGTACCGGATGTGGGGCAGGGCAGGACAAGAGCTGTGAGTACCGGCTGTGGGGCAGAACAGGAGCTGTGAGTACCCGCTGTGGGGCAGGACAGGAGCTGTGAGTACCGGCTGTGAGGCAGAACAGGAGCTGTGAGTACCGGATGTGGGGCAGGGCAGGACTAGAGTTGTGAGTACTAGTGGTGCCAGTTTCAGAAAATATTTGTCCAATGTCCGACCGATGTCCAAGACCATGGTCAGCTGTCTGTCCGAAACTGTCCGAAAATCATTGTTTGTCCGAAATTTGCCCGAAAGCAGACACGGTGTTCGATATGACAGGGTTTCGGACTCTGGACTCTGGACATAGGTGTAAACAAAATCCACACGCGTCAGTTTTAAACCAATCTTGACAAACTTTGCGTCAAAATATTGGAAATTAATAAGTGGACTTTAATTTGCCATCCTCAAAAGTTAAATGTATTTACTCTGAGTATGAATAGTTTAGCGTACAAGACGAAAAATGGAAAAAACGCGTTTTCAAGGTAAAAAATATTTGGTCGCCCAATTTCGAAGAGCCGTAGCACCACAACCATATGCTTGGCGGAGTTTGCACTATGCTCATTCTCTTGTTCATTCAATTTGTTTTCAGAGCTTATCGAGTTCAATTAGTTCCTCACATTTTATTTAGACGCTGCGTTGGATCTTAGCTGAACCGACCTATATTCAAACAGGCCAATTTAGTAACAATTTCCCATGAAACCATTATTCTACAACACTTATCCGGGTTCTAAATAATACAAATTGGAGATGGATCGATTGAGCAAAGCCTTAGGAACAAAATGGTGCTATTGTCAATCTTCTGCGAGCTACATTGACGGTGCAATCAATGGTTTCGATTGTGTGGGAATTTTTCCCATTTTTGGGGGTAAAAAATATATTTTTTATCCGAGATAGCCATGTTGTAGCCCTTGCTATTTGCTATCTTTTGACGTTTTTTGATTGCATTTTGCTCAAAATATGGTATTTCTACGGTCTGTTACAGTTTAGCTGATTTTGGTGTAAAACGCGTGTGTAGTGACGTCACTAAATTCGCTATAACTCGAATTTTGTCGACTAAATTGCTTTATTTTTTCACAGAAGACGTCAACTTGATGTCGAAGAAGGTGCCTGAAGTTTCACGTTGATAGCGCTATTGTTTTTTGTGTTATTAACGAAAATTAATCAGGGGGGGGGGGCATTAAACGCCCCCCCCCCCGTCAATGGCGGGTTAATTATCTGAAGCTATTGTCAACGGGCAGAATAAGTGACCACGCGCGGGAAAGGTTTCCCGTTTCAAAATTGGATCTCATTTAATGGAAAATATAGTAGTTAAATGACGTGTGCGTGTGCGTGCGCGTGCGCGTGCGCGTGCGCGTGCGCGTGCGCGTGCGCGTGCGCGTGCGCGTGCGCGTGCGCGTGCGCGTGCGCGTGCGCGTGCGTGCGTGCGTGCGTGCGTGCGTGCGTGCGTGCGTGCGTGCGTGCGTGTGTGTGTGTGTGTGTGTGTGTGTGTGTGTGTGTGTGTGTGTGTGTGTGTGTGTGTGTGTGTGTGTGTGTGTGTGTGTGTGTGTGTGTGTGTGTGTGTGTGTGTGTGTGTGTGTGTGTGTGTGTGTGTGTGTGTGTGTGTGTGTGTGTGTGTGTGTGTGTGTGTGTGTGTGTGTGTGTGTGTGTGTGTGTGTGTGTGTGTGTGTGTGTGTGTGTGTGTGTGTGTGTGTGTGTGTGTGTGTGTGTGTGTGTGTGTGTGTGTGTGTGTGTGTGTGTGTGTGTGTGTGTGTGTGTGTGTGTGTGTGTGTGTGTGTGTGTGTGTGTGTGTGTGTGTGTGTGTGTGTGTGTGTGTGTGTGTGTGTGTGTGTGTGTGTGTGTGTGTGTGTGTGTGTGTGTGTGTGTGTGTGTGTGTGTGTGTGTGTGTGTGTGTGTGTGTGTGTGTGTGTGTGTGTGTGTGTGTGTGTGTGTGTGTGTGTGTGTGTGTGTGTGTGTGTGTGTGTGTGTGTGTGTGTGTGTGTGTGTGTGTGTGTGTGTGTGTGTGTGTGTGTGTGTGTGTGTGTGTGTGTGTGTGTGTGTGTGTGTGTGTGTGTGTGTGTGTGTGTGTGTGTGTGTGTGTGTGTGTGTGTGTGTGTGTGTGTGTGTGTGTGTGTGTGTGTGTGTGTGTGTGTGTGTGTGTGTGTGTGTGTGTGTGTGTGTGTGTGTGTGTGTGTGTGTGTGTGTGTGTGTGTGTGTGTGTGTGTGTGTGTGTGTGTGTGTGTGTGTGTGTGTGTGTGTGTGTGTGTGTGTGTGTGTGTGTGTGTGTGTGTGTGTGTGTGTGTGTGTGTGTGTGTGTGTGTGTGTGTGTGTGTGTGTGTGTGTGTGTGTGTGTGTGTGTGTGTGTGTTGTAGGGTGTGTGCATGCGTGCGCACGTAGTTAAATTAAATTGATGGACAATGTCTGACCATAACTATCGATCTTGAAGTCCCGGAAGTAAAAAAAAATCAAAAAAATCAGGTCTTGTCGCAACCCTACCGTCTACATGAATATTAAGCTATAATTGAATGCCATAGCTAACCCGCGCACTGCAGGGGGGGGGTGATTTCCGCCCCCCCCCCCCCTCAAGGTTTTTTGCAGATAGCGAAAAAACGACGGCGCGCAGCGCCGCCGAGTTTTGGCACACCTGTTAGGACATCAATTGCGCACACCTTGAAAACAAAATGAACCTCGGGTCATCTCGGGTCAGGTCACCAGACCAGGTCAAGTGACCCCACCTCCAAAAACGTTTGCAGTTGTGCCAAAGCCAGAGTTTCTCACCGATCAGTTTGAAACTTACAGGGTGTCATGAGGGCATAAGTACTTACAATTCGTTTATCTCGGAATTTTGACATCGGTGACCTAAGGTCAGGTCAATTTAGAGACCTCCCCATATAAGTCAATGGGGAAATATTCAAATGCTTCGTATTTCAAGGATATGCATGATATTAGTCCAATTACTTCTGGATCATGTTATTATAGGGCATTCTTGATGATCCAAGTGTAAGTTTTGTTCAGTGACCCCTATGGGGTCATTTGAGGTCATCCGAGGTTACCATCACTTTTGTGTCAATAACTCGCGACATAATGAAGATAGAGAAGCAAAACCGACAGCAATGTGTTTGTCTCGTCGTCGAGACACGTCTCAATATATGCAACATGACCTACTTGGGCTTGACCTCGGGTCAAGGTCACGTGACCTGAAGTCAAATTTTGAAGTTGACCTAACACGGACAAGATGTATATCATTCGAAGTGCCTTGACGAGGCAAATACAATGGCGTAAACAGTTTTCCGTTATATGTATTAGGTAAAAAGTTATTAGCGAAAAACTGTTTTGCAAAAAACGGCATTTTTCCCTTTTTTGACCTCTGCAGCTTCAAATATTGACCTGAGATCAAATTTGAGTGCACCTCGTCGATTGCAAATTTCAATGGCTGGCGATCGCTATTTTCCGTTTGTTTCTAGCTAGCATAGTTTCCGAGATATCTGGGATTTTCTGGAGCAGTCCTAAAACAGGAAAAAAATTGGAAATTTTGACATTTGATGACCTCTGGTGACCTCTGAACGACTCTGAACTCTGAACGAATCAGACTCCGTAGCCCTGGTCAGTACTGACTTTAGGAGACTGTTCGCTGTGTGGAGGACTCGAATGAAGTAGTATTACTTCGACGTCTGCCTAAATTAACGCGCATAACACGACGTGGTTGTCGGCTCGGCTGTTCCCCTATCGCTCTATGCACTTGGTGCGTTTTTGCGTGAGTTTGTGGTTTTGTTGGCTCGTACTATGGTTTAACGCCATTGGAATTGAACTCTGTCCGCAGGGAAGGCGCGGGAAAGTCGGGAGAACGAGAAGAACGCGGCGGGCGGCAGCGAGGAGCGGCCGCGCTGGAGCGCCCGGGGCGGCACGCGCGGTGGCCGAGGCGGGCGGCGCGGGCTCGGCTCCCGCAGCTTCCAGGGCCGGCCCCGCGGGGACGACTTCGCCGCCATCGACACGTGGACGAACCCTGGTGACGACCGGGCCGGCGGCGGCGGCGGCAGCTGGGACAATACGTTCCCCTCCACCGACGACTGGGACAACGAGGAATGGGCCGGCACGCTAACGGACACCAAGGTGTTCACCCCGAGCACGACCGGGCAGCCGGCACCGCCACCGGCGCCCGCACC
This sequence comes from Chirona hameri, assembly GCA_036785665.1. Lineage (NCBI taxonomy): Eukaryota > Metazoa > Arthropoda > Thecostraca > Balanomorpha > Balanidae > Chirona > Chirona hameri. Next base: position 35,055 of record JAXIVJ010004759.1, on the reverse strand, counting down.
CGACGCCTCGCCGCCAGCCGCCCCCGCCACCGCTACCGCAACCGCAACCGCCTCAGTCTCCGCCTCAGTGCCAGTGCCGCCGGCCGCCTCCAGCTTCGGTCCAAGTCTTGACCTGAGCGCGCTGCTGGGCAAGTCGGCAGCGCCCAGCGCCAGTAACGGAGCGGCGTCGTACTCGCAGTTGGGCGCGGCACCGACAGATGGGGACAGCGTGCGGCCGGCGGCGGCCAGCTCGGCGCCGAGCGCGTCGGTCGGCGGCTCGTACAGCTACAGCGGCGCCACGGTGCGGTCGGCGGCGCAGCAGAGCACCGCGCCCGCCTCATCGTACCCGTCCGGGTACACGAACCCACCAGGTAAGCTGGCGTGTCCCGGCAGCAGGGGCGCCCCTACAACCCGTATCCTGAGCTGTCATGCCCTAGCTCTATCTCAACTATCTGCTACTGGACGTAACGACATGTCTTCTGTGTTGGCTACACCATAGTTTTGTTCCATACTCTCGTGTGGTTTTTACCACCGACTACGAGCGGATACTCGGCGATGTGCATTTCTAGTGCGCGGCTAAATCTAATAAGTTGGCTAAAAAGGCTGGTGTCTGTAGCTGGCGCGACGTATAACCTGCAGTTGCGGCGCCCGGTATGGTTGACATTTCCGTGGCACCCTTCCACTTCGTTCGCCCCGCGCCCTGACCGGCGGTCTCGGGCCGTGCTCCGTCGCAGGTCTGATCTACTCGTCATCCAACTACACGTCCGAGAGCTACTCCAGTCCGCTCCAGTCGTCCGCGCCGGCTGCGTCCCCGTCGGCAGCATCGTCGACGGCGACGACCACCAGCCAGGCGCCGCCGACGATACCGCAGAGGACCAGAGTACAAAAGCCACCGCCAAAGGTAGGGCCGCTGAATGGCGAGGTTGGCTCAGTGAAGGATGTTCATGGTACTCATTCAGTGATGGCAATGTTTGTTTAATTCGGATGCTTCGTTCCACTAATCAAGGTTGACCGACCGGAGTTATACACTGTGGCAAAACTGCTTTGCTCAAAATGCACGGTGGCTCGTTTGAATCCTCATCCGAGCGAATTGTTAATTTGTTATTGAATTCAATACATGTGATGTGATTCATTCCAGGTTACGTTGTCGCCCACTATGAATCTCGTCGGACGTTGTTATTGTGGGCATGTACCGTAGAGAGCAAGCAATATGACTGGCTGTCATTACGCTCTAAAGCCCGATATTCTCTTCACACCACGTGTTGCAGATCCCGGAGTCGGCCGTGGAGATGCCGGGCGACCCCGTGTCGTCGCTGGATGTCAAGTTTGGCGGCCTCGACTTCGGCTTGGCCGACACCAAGCCGTCGTTTACCACCACCACCGAGAGCGAACCGGACGACTTCTGTTCGACCAGCCAGTCTGCGGCAGTGGCAGCAGAGCAGCAGCCGCTGGCACCGCTACCCTCTGCCAGCCAGCCGGTCAATGTAGGTACCCCTGTTCTCCCCACCCCTCGGCCCCGCCCGACCACGTGCCTTGACCCGTCTAACACTGTGTGACAGATATAACACCATCCGTGTGCCGTGTTGCCGTGCGTTAGCCAGTCCCCCGGTCTCCCGGCCATCCCCAGCTCCTCTCTAGCTCCGCCGCCCGCTGTCCACAGAGTGCACTAGAGTCGGCGTCCACCGGCTACTCGACGTCGGGCAGCGCGCCGGTCGCCGCTCCGACCGCCACGCCCGCCTCGGCTGCAGCCTTCCCGCCGGCGCCCGGCCTCTACTCGTCCCCGCAGAAGTCGGCAGCAGCAGCAGCAGCGGCGGCGGCAGGCGCGGGGTCCGCCTCGTCTGCACCAGCCGGATTCCCTGCCGCGCCCAGCGTCAGCGGCGCGACGTTCGCGCAGCTCTCGGCCGGCTACACCGGTCAGGTGATGGCGCCCGGGTTTAGTCAATCAGCGGCCTACTCTGCGGCCGCCGCCACCACGGCCTCCAGCTCGGCAGCCTCGTCGGCAGCCTCATCGTTCAGTCAGGCGGCGGCGTCCAGCGCGTTCCCAAACAGCAGTTTCGCCGGCAACAGCTACAGCAGCGGCGCGGGCTCCTACAACGGGGGATCGTACTCTGCGGCAGGCCCCGGGCCGCTCACCGGCAACTCTCTGCAGGAGAAGCTGACCAACGCGCTCGCAGGCGCTGCAAAACCCAGCCAGGTGAGCCGCGGTGATGTGGCGTCAGGTCACAGAGGCCACAGAGGTCAAAAGGGCCTCTGACAGCCGTCGCAGGCAGGGATGCTGAGAGGTTAGAAGCCGCGTGTGTGCGCTCTAGGAGCGGTGTTGACCTGTCCTAGAGAGCTGCGAATCGTGCCCACCCCAATCCTTCGAGTGCGCTGCTAACCTAGCGTTAACCTGTATCGGTGCCGAGTAGAACCGGTACGACTGCTTCCTCCCGTAGTGTTAGGAGAATGGTGTTAGTTAGTGGCTGGGTGACTGGTCGATTTCACTCGCGAACCAATGTTGTCTGATGACAAGATGTCAAGGCGGAATTCCGTGAGGAGTCGAACGTCTGTTATTGTATATTTGCCTAAGTGAGCGGAGAGCGGTTTTGTTCACATTGCTGCCTACACTATGCGTATGCATCACTCGGCTCAGATGGTTTACTACCTTAAGTCGGCCAATATTCAACTGTATTTTTTTTACTGTTTTTTCAACTGTATTTCAACTGTATTTATGTATATGCTGCCCGGCCGCTGACGTGGTTTTCCTCTTCTCCACCGTACAGTACGACCCGTCCAGTCCGGTGAGCGCTCTGTCGACCGGTGTGTCGACGGCAGTCTCCTCCCTGCCGGCCGGCCTGGCAAGCAGCGCAAACTCCGGCCGCGCCCACCCCGCCACCAGTGAGTGGATGCACCACAACCGTTTGCCGGCGTGATCGTGTTAGATCCTAGAGGATTTCAAGTTGCTATCATGGGATCTTGATGGGTCCGGGATCTTGGTTTTTGCCGGCCTGGGACCTTGCTAGATACTGGATCATATAAAGCTTATCATCATGGGATTTTAATCTGAATCTGAGTCATGATCTTTTGAAGCTTCTTTTGTCATGTTTCTTGTTGGATACTGAATCTTTCGAGAGAAAAAAAATTGGCGGGGGGCGGGCGTCCTGTCCTGGGCTGTTTTAGGGCTCTGTTCACGTGCCTGCTAGTAAGGTGCTTTCTAACAAAGCAATCGGGGTGTGTAAATTGAACATGCTGCATCCCACTGCGTGTGACCGGTGACGGGTATCCCCTGATCAGCTTTCCTGCCGCCGCTGACTACTGACGCCGTCCCCCCCCCCCCCCCGCTGGTGTTTCAGCGCGGTCAGGTAACATGCCTAGCGTGCCTCCCGGCGTACCGATGCAGTACTTTGTCGGCCAGACGGGCATGCCCACCTTCTACCCAGGCATGCAGCAGATCTACGGCTACGAGGAGATGCAGGCCCTCCAGCAGCGGCTCCCCCATCTGGTCAGTAGCACGGCGGGGACGGGCATGAGCGGGAATTTACTGTTTGCTATGTCGGGTAAACTCAAGCTGCAGCTTCGCTCACGAGACGCTAACACACTGTTCACGAGTGTTTTATGAGTACACACGAACCCGCCTGTTCTGCATCGTACAACCCCACCACGTGTATGTTCCGTGCCATCCCTGATCGGTCTGCCCCGTGTCTGCCCCGTGCCATCCCTGGTCGGTCTGCCCCGGGCCATCCCTGGTCGGTCTGCCCCGTGCCATCCCTGGTCGGTCTGCCCCGTGCCATCCCTGGTCGGTCTGCCCCGTGCCATCCCTGGTCGGTCTGCCCGGTGCCATCCCTAGTCGGTCTGCCCCGTGCCATCCCTGGTCGGTCTGCCCCGTGCCATCCCTGGTCGGTCTGCCCCGTGCCATCCCTGGTCGGTCTGCCCGGTGCCATCCCTGGTCGGTCTGCCCCGTGCCATCCCTGGTCGGTCTGCCCGGTGCCATCCCTAGTCGGTCTGCCCCGTGCCATCCCTGGTCGGTCTGCCCCGTGCCATCCCTGGTCGGTCTGCCCGGTGCCATCCCTAGTCGGTCTGCCCCGTGCCATCCCTGGTCGGTCTGCCTCGTGCCATCCCTGGTCGGTCTGCCTCGTGCCATCCCTGGTCGGTCTGCCCCGTGTCTGACCCGTGCCATCCCTGGTCGGTCTTCCCCGTGCCATCCCTGGTCGGTCTTCCCCGTGCCATCCCTGGTCGGTCTTCCCCGTGCCATCCCTGGTCGGTCTGCCCCGTGCCATCCCTGGTCGGTCTGCCCGGTGCCATCCCTAGTCGGTCTGCCCCGTGCCATCCCTGGTCGGTCTGCCCCGTGCCATCCCTGGTCGGTCTGCCCGGTGCCATCCCTAGTCGGTCTGCCCCGTGCCATCCCTGGTCGGTCTGCCTCGTGCCATCCCTGGTCGGTCTGCCCCGTGTCTTCCCCGTGCCATCCCTGGTCGGTCTTCCCCGTGCCATCCCTGGTCGGTCTTCCCCGTGCCATCCCTGGTCGGTCTGCCCCGTGCCATCCCTGGTCGGTCTGCCCCGTGCCATCCCTGGTCGGTCTGCCCCGTGCCATCCCTGGTCGGTCTGCCCCGTGCCATCCCTGGTCGGTCTGCCCCGTGCCATCCCTGGTCGGTCTGACCCGTGCCATCCCTGGTCGGTCTGCCCCGTGCCATCCCTGGTCGGTCTGCCCGGTGCCATCCCTGGTCGGTCTGCCCCGTGCCATCCCTGGTCGGTCTGCCCGGTGCCATCCCTAGTCGGTCTGCCCCGTGCCATCCCTGGTCGGTCTGCCCCGTGCCATCCCTGGTCGGTCTGCCCGGTGCCGTCCCTAGTCGGTCTGCCCCGTGCCATCCCTGGTCGGTCTGCCTCGTGCCATCCCTGGTCGGTCTGCCTCGTGCCATCCCTGGTCGGTCTGCCCCGTGTCTGACCCGTGCCATCCCTGGTCGGTCTTCCCCGTGCCATCCCTGGTCGGTCTTCCCCGTGCCATCCCTGGTCGGTCTTCCCCGTGCCATCCCTGGTCGGTCTGCCCCGTGCCATCCCTGGTCGGTCTGCCCGGTGCCATCCCTAGTCGGTCTGCCCCGTGCCATCCCTGGTCGGTCTGCCCCGTGCCATCCCTGGTCGGTCTGCCCGGTGCCATCCCTAGTCGGTCTGCCCCGTGCCATCCCTGGTCGGTCTGCCTCGTGCCATCCCTGGTCGGTCTGCCCCGTGTCTGACCCGTGCCATCCCTGGTCGGTCTTCCCCGTGCCATCCCTGGTCGGTCTTCCCCGTGCCATCCCTGGTCGGTCTGCCCCGTGCCATCCCTGGTCGGTCTGCCCCGTGCCATCCCTGGTCGGTCTGCCCCGTGCCATCCCTGGTCGGTCTGCCCCGTGCCATCCCTGGTCGGTCTGCCCCGTGCCATCCCTGGTCGGTCTGACCCGTGCCATCCCCGGTCGGTCTGCCCCGTGCCATCCCTGGTCGGTCTGCCCCGTGTCTGACTCGTGTCGTCCCTGGTCGATCTGCCCCGTGCCATCCCTGGTCGGTCTGCCCCGTGCCATCCCTGGTCGGTCTGCCCCGTGTCGTCCCTGGTCGGTCTGCCCCGTGTCGTCCCTGGTCGGTCTGCCCGGTGCCATCCCTAGTCGGTCTGCCCCGTGCCATCCCTGGTCGGTCTGCCCCGTGCCATCCCTGGTCGGTCTGCCCCGTGCCATCCCTGGTCGGTCTGTCCGGTGCCATCCCTAGTCGGTCTGCCCGGTGCCATCCCTAGTCGGTCTGCCCCGTGCCATCCCTGGTCGATCTGCCCCGTGCCATCCCTGGTCGGTCTGCCCCGTGCCATCCCTGGTCGGTATGCCCCGTGTCTGCCCCGTGCCATCCCTGGTCGGTCTGCCCCGTGCCATCCCTGGTCGATCTGCCCCGTGCCATCCCTGGTCGGTCTGCCCCGTGCCATCCCTGGTCGGTATGCCCCGTGTCTGCCCCGTGTCATCCCTGGTCGATCTGACCCGTGTCCCTGGTCGATCTGACCAGTGTCCCTGGTCGGTCTGCCCCGTGCCATCCCTGGTCGGTTTGCCCCGTGCCGTCCCTGGTCGGTTTGCCCCGTGCCGTCCCTGGTCGGTCTGCCCCGCGTCATCCCTGGTCGGTCTGCCCCGTGCCATCCCTGGTCGGTCTGCCCGGTGCCATCCCTAGTCGGTCTGCCCCGTGCCATCCCTGGTCGGTCTGCCCCGTGCCGTCCCTGGTCGGTCTGCCCCACGTCATCCCTGGTCGGTCTGCCCCGTGTCATCCCTGGTCGATCTGACCCGTGTCGTCCCTGGTCGGTCTGCCCCGTGCCATCCCTGGTCGGTTTTCCCCGTGCCATCCCTGGTCGGTCTGCCCCGTGCCATCCCTGGACAGTCTGCCCCGTGTCTGCCCCGTGCCATCCCTGGTCGGTTTGCCCCGTGCCATCCCTGGTCGGTCTGACCCGTGCCATCCCTGGTCGGTCTGACCCGTGCCATCCCTGGTCGGTCTGCCCCGTGCCATCCCTGGTCGGTCTGCCCCGTGTCTGCCCCGTCCCATCCCTGGTCGGTCTGCCCCGTGCCATCCCTGGTCGGTATGCCTCGTGTCTGCCCCGTGCCATCCCTGGTCGGTCTGCCCCGTTCCATCCCTGGTCGGTCTGCCCCGTTCCATCCCTGGTCGGTCTGCCCCGTGTCGTCCCTGGTCGATCTGCCCCGTGCCATCCCTGGTCGGTCTGCCCCGTGTCGTCCCTGGTCGATCTGCCCCGTGCCATCCCTGGTCGGTCTGCCCCGTGTCGTCCCTGGTCGGTCTGCCCCGTGCCATCCCTGGTCGGTCTGCCCCGTGCCATCCCTGGTCGGTCTGTCCCGTGTCGTCCCTGGTCGGTCTGCCCCGTGCCATCCCTGGTCGGTCTGCCCCGTGCCATCCCTGGTCGGTCTGCCCCGGGTCTGACTCGTGTCGTCCCTGGCCGGTCTGCCCCGTGCCATCCCTGGTCGGTCTGCCCCGTGTCGTCCCTGGTCGGTCTGCCCCGTGCCATCCCTGGTCGGTCTGCCCCGTGCCATCCCTGGTCGGTCTGCCCCGTGTCTGACTCGTGTCGTCCCTGGTCGATCTGCCCCGTGCCATCCCTGGTCGGTCTGCCCCGTGCCATCCCTGGTCGGTCTGCCTCGTGTCATCCCTGGTCGGTCTGCCCTGTGTATGTCCCGACCGTGCCATCCCTGGTCGGTATGCCTCGTGTCTGCCCCGTGCCATCCCTGGTCGGTCTGCCCCGTTCCATCCCTGGTCGGTCTGCCCCGTGTCGTCCCTGGTCGATCTGCCCCGTGCCATCCCTGGTCGGTCTGCCCCGTGTCGTCCCTGGTCGATCTGCCCCGTGCCATCCCTGGTCGGTAGCCCCGTGTCGTCCCTGGTCGGTCTGCCCCGTGCCATCCCTGGTCGGTCTGCCCCGTGCCATCCCTGGTCGGTCTGCCCCGTGTCGTCCCTGGTCGGTCTGCCCCGTGCCATCCCTGGTCGGTCTGCCCCGTGCCATCCCTGGTCGGTCTGCCCCGTGCCATCCCTGGTCGGTCTGCCCCGTATCTGACTCGTGTCGTCCCTGGCCGGTCTGCCCCGTGCCATCCCTGGTCGGTCTGCCCCGTGTCGTCCCTGGTCGGTCTGCCCCGTGCCATCCCTGGTCGGTCTGCCCCGTGCCATCCCTGGTCGGTCTGCCCCGTGTCTGACTCGTGTCGTCCCTGGTCGGTCTGCCCCGTGCCATCCCTGGTCGGTCTGCCCCGTGCCATCCCTGGTCGGTCTGCCCCGTGTCATCCCTGGTCGGTCTGCCCTGTGTATGTCCCGACCGTGCCATCCCTGGTCGGTATGCCTCGTGTCTGCCCCGTTCCATCCCTGGTCGGTTTGCCCCGTGCCATTCCTGGTCGATCTGCCCCGTGCCATCCCTGGTCGATCTGCCCGTGCCATCCCTGGTCGGTCTGCCCCGTGCCATCCCTAGTCGGTCTGCCCTGTGTATGCCCCGTGCCATCCCTGGTCGGTCTGCCCCGTGTCGTCCCTGGTCGGTCTGCCCCGTGCCATCCCTGGTCGGTCTGCCCCGTGCCATCCCTGGTCGGTCTGCCCCGTGCCATCCCTGGTCGGTCTGCCCCGTATCTGACTCGTGTCGTCCCTGGCCGGTCTGCCCCGTGCCATCCCTGGTCGGTCTGCCCCGTGCCATCCCTGGTCGGTCTGCCCCGTGCCATCCCTGGTCGGTCTGCCCCGTGTCTGACTCGGGTCGTCCCGTCGCACCCACAGCAGCAGCAGCACCAGGCGGCGGCGGCGGCGCAGCAGGCAGCTGGCAGTAACCAGGGACGCGGCGACGCCACCTCAGTGCTGGCTGCAGCTATGGCCGACGCCAAGTACAGTCGCCAGGACGCTGCCTCGCCCGTCCAGTCCCCGCTCAACCAGCAGGTAAAGGTGTGTTGGCCAGAGCGCCGCTCCGCCGCCACCGCGGTCCGGTCGACCCGGCGTGCGGGCCCGCTCCGCTGCGGCTGGTTTGGCCAGCTTCGTCTGCTTCTGCCGATGCTAGACGGCCGCTCGTCCCTAACTAGCGTCGTCACTGCCTAGCATGAAGCAGTCTATCAGCGTGGCATTCCCGCTATTAACATTTTTTGCACCGCCGGAGTCCATGCGCTCGCTTTGCTTTTCATCTTTGCTGACGAGCGTTGTAGAGGGGTCGTTCTGACTTCTGGTGTCCACGGTCGACAAAGCTAGGTATGATTTTTGCGGTCCATGACTGCAAGCACGCGTGTCTGAGGTGGGCATGTGCGACTGGTTTGCCGGGAAGAAACATCGAAACATTAATTTTCCAAGCGGTATGAAATCGCGCTTATGCATTACGTTGAGTTGTCGGCAGCCACGTCTTGGGCTCATTTCGCCAGTACGTGTGCTGCAGAGATATCATCGCGGCTTGCTGTGCCTGACGCCCGTCTTCCGTGTTCGCAGGGCCAGCAGCAACAGCAGCCGTTCTTCAACGCGGCGGCGGCCATCCCGCCCAACTACACGTACTTCCCGTTCGTACCGCAGTACAGCATCTACACGCCGATGCCGCCGGCGACGAACGCGGCCCACCAGGCGCCCAGCGGCGGCAGCCAGTACCCCAAGATGGCGTACAACGCCGCCTCGTTCGCCGGCAGCTCGTACGACAGCTTGGCCTCGGCGCCGGGCGCAGATTACAAGTCGGCTCCGTTCGGCGGCTCGGCTGCGCATAAGTTGGCTGGGTCAGGCTCGGCTGGAGCGGCCGATCTGTACGGCAAGATGCAGCAGCTAGGCGGCAAGTTTGACAACAAGGGCTTCCACGCGGCCACGCCGCCGCCGTTCAGCCTGGCGGCCGGCCAGCCGCAGACGACGCAGTTGGCGGCGCCGGGCGGGTACGCGCCGCACATGTTCATCCAGCCGATGCCGGCACAGCACCAGCTGGTGCACCCGGCGCACGCCGAGTCGGCCGGGGGTGGACCGCAGCGCGCCGCCGCCGCCGCCAAGCCGGCCGCCAAGAACAGCTATGGCGGTGGATACTGGCCGGCTAACTGAGCCACGATCCAGGTCTGGCGCTTACTCAGCCCAGGCAGCCCGCCCGCTGTCCGCCGAGACGGGGCGCCCTCTCTGTACCTACCGCCGGTCATGTGGCCGCTACTTTCCGCTCTCGTGTGTGTGCGCGTGCGTGTGAGATTTGAAACGGCAAAACGGCTCCTGATCTTCGGTGTTCGATGTTAAATATGTGGTAGGGTGTGCCGCGGCCGGTCTGTCTGTATATAGGCGCTTTACAGTGAGGCACAAATTGTTTGGAAGATAATCATGTGTTTTGGTACAAAGGTACGTGGCGGCCGGCCGGCCCCGGGTCGCGTCCGTACCTCGGTTTTAACCTCGGTCTGTCCGCTCGGCGGCGCGGCCGTGTACCTTTAGACTTGTGATACGGCCAGCCGGGGGCCCGCCGCGCCGGTCCACCTCCCTAGGCTACGGGCATTGGAGGAAAGACGAGTCGGTGTGAGAGGGAGAGAGAGAGAGAGAGAGAGAGAGAGAGAGAGAGAGAGAGAGAGAGAGCTGGTGTACATACTGTGTTGCTCGCGCTGACTTAGCGCGCACGCCACTGTTTTGAAAATTAAATGTCGCGATAACTTACTACTTTCGTGTTTTGTAAAGCTTTCCTTGAGGTACTTCGCCGTCAATACAAAACGAAGACGTGGTGCGGTGGTTTTCGGGTGGTAGCCGTTCATAAGATCGTGGGTTATGAAGAAGCCAAGTGCTGTTCAGCGACCGGCGAATATGGAATTAGCTTTGTCGTATTGCAGGCGTTCGTATACTTTGTCCAGTCATTTTGACATGAATGGCATGATGCAAAAAGTACTTCGAAGTACAAAACTAAAATCTATCCAAGATCTAAATTATCCAATAGGTATGTACAGGAAAGACGGAGCATGACTGAAGCGCTGATTCAATGTATGAGTCATGTTTCGCACACGTCTTGTCTCCCGGCTGGGAATGATTCCAACTACTCTGATCCGCGGTTTTAGAATGCCTCATCGCGCCAAGTGGGCCGAGTGCCAGTACAAATCAGTAGCGTATCCTGCACGGCCTTGTTTTCCTTCAACTTGGATAATACATATTGTAGCTGAGCTTGAAATGTTATCCGAACACGCAAAATATATTTTGCTTTGTGAAGCCTTTTCTTTTTCGTGTCAATTTTTAATAAGCGGATTATTACGAGAGTTTAGAGAGATTATCATTTAGTGCAAGCTTTTTGATTTACACTTTGGCGCAGCTTGTACGAAGGCAGCGCATGTTTACGACTTGGCGCTGGTTTTGGGGACGTGAGCGTCCTGGCTTTGTCTCAATTTTGTTTTGGTTCATCTCACAAATTATGTATTATATTCCAGCTTTGAGGAAAAAGTATAAATTTTACTGTGAGAAGTCTCAGTAGTGCAGATTCGTTACAAGCAACAGCAAGTTCATGGCCTAGAAGAAGCGGAGCAAATCCACCTTGATCTTGATCTCTGTTGGTGAACCCGTTTATACAGCCTTGGTGAACCCTTACCCCCAGAAAGGCATTAATCTGAAGTAGGTACCGAGAAGATTTAAGGCAAAGCTGAATTTGGACATTTTGGTTCAAGAGGCTGCGTGTCCTCGCCCATTAATAGTAATAACAATATGGTTGCAGAATGCAGTGCTGTCTGCTTTTGCAACCTCAGCCCTGGTCAGTTAAATGTGCTTGTGTGGAAATAATAAATCATGTTTATTAGCTGATTTTAGTCAAGCACATCATTAGCTACATTTGATCATAAAAATATTGTATTTGCTTGTCATCACTGTATTACAATGAAGCTGAACTTAAAGCAAGACTATGCTCTGCAATGTGTTTTGTTCATCATGTCCTATCCAAGCTATGGTGCATTGTTGAACAAAGACTTCAAGAAGATGTGCAACACTGGGGAAGCATATGCCTCAATGCACAAGAAAGGTGTGTATGGTACCAAAATATGACTTGCATTTGTACTTTGGAGATATTGAAGTTGTAACTTGTGTACTGTATAGGTGGGGTTAAAGGAAATCAGTCACTTTTATAATGGGGTTTTGGTTTTAATTTAAAATTGATATAGCAGTTTTGAAGGTCATGTCGAGAAGTCACTTACAGCATACTCTGTTTGGTTGTAAGGTCTCTCCTGCAGAATATATTTTGTTTTATCCTGAAAGTTGGTGTGTTTTTGAAAATGTTGTCTCTTTGTCAAAAAGCTTCATATGGTTCCTACCTAGCATATCTTAAAAGCAGTGTTACTGGACCAGCAAGCAAATCTTTCTCCATTGGCATTTGGCAATATTATACTAGTTTTGTAAACAATTATAGGATAATCATTACATTTGTACTTCTACTTTTACAAATAATTATTTTTACATAAGTTCTGAGTCTCTTACATCTTCTTTTGAAGCACACATGACACAATTTCATAACATGTGCCACTTTTGAAATCTGCACCACTTTTCACAATCTATACTGAATGCGTCACATGTGAGTATGTTTTGAAATATATTGCTTTCAAAAAGTTGCTTTTTGGGGTTATAGGTACCTTGATAATGTAGCCAAACCAATGTCATATTCAACATTTCAGGTACAAATTCCCCTTATTAGCACATTCACAGTGATTTGGGAAAGTGACTGGTTTCCTTTACGGTCCAATGGCCAGTCACATCAAAATACCAGACTTTTCACACTATTAGCAATGCAGGTATAGATACTTTAGCACATTGCTATTGTCTACACCACCAACTACATGAAAGTCTGGTATTTTGATATGACCATTGCTTGGACCTTTCCCTTCCCCTACCCATATGGATTGCAAATATTTTACACATATTTTTGTGAATTTATGGAAACAATATATCCTGCCAGCACATTATCTGCATTGGTGCCTCACAGTAGTGACTACAAGCCAAAAACCTTAGTCTCAAAATGTGCGTACCTTACCCGCGCACGTCCGGGGGTCTGCGCCAAACACGAACGGCCGGGTTGGGTTGATTTAAGCCCCCCCCCCCGCCTAAGATCTCCAAAACCACGCAACGTAGCGACAACCGGAAAACGGCATTAGATAGCTCGAGACAGGCTCTATCGAAAGTATATCGGTCTTTTGTTATGTCAGGTCAATATTGAGGTCACCAGAGGTCATAAAGGGTCAGATTTTCCAGTTTTAGGACTTCGCTCCAGAAATCCCCAGATATCACAGGAACTATGATAGCTAGAAACAAACGAGAGAAAAAAAAATGGAAAGCTCTCGACAAAATGCAATCGCTAAGGTGTCCTCAAATTTGAAGTCAGGTCAATAGTTTAGGCTCTAGAGGTCATCAAAGGTCAAAAAGGCTATTTTTGGCAAAGCTGTTTTTCGCAAATAACATTTTACATAATAAAGATAGGGCAATAATTTTGACGCCATCGTGTTTTTTCGTCAAGGCGCTTCGAATCATTTTCATCTTGACCAGGTTAGGTCAACATAGAAATTTGACCTCAGATCAAGGTCAAGTGGTGACCCAAAAAGGTGAAGTTTCATATTGGGAGTCGTGTCTTGATGAGACAAACACAGTAGAACCGGTTTCACTTCTCTATCTTCATTCTGTCGAGAGTTATATACAAAAAAGTGTTGGTGACTTCGGATGACCTTGGCTGACCCTGTAGGGTCACTGAACAAAAATTGCACCTGGGTCATCATTAATGTCCTATGATAACACGATCCAGAAGGAATTGGGCTGCTATCATGCGTATCCTCAGAATAGGAAGCATTTGAATATTTCCCCATTGACTTATGATGGGGTCACGAAATTGACCCGACCTAAGGTCACCGATATACAAAATCCGAGATAAACGAATTGTAGGTACCGATGGCCTTACGACATCCTGTAAGTGTGAAACCGATCGGCTAACAACTGTGGCTGTGGTATGCCCGCACACTTTGTGGAGGTGGGGTCACGTGACCTGGCCTGGTGACCTAACCTGAGATGACCCGAGGTAAAACAAATGCAGACTATGTGTGTAATTGATGCCCAAACAGCTGTACCAAATTTGGCAGCGCTGCGCGCCGCCGTTTTTCCGCTATTCAGGAAAAACCGGAGGGGGGGATCAACCCCGGCCGTGCGCGTGTTAACTACCATGGGTATCATTGATGTATATTATCAATATATGTGTATTTCAACTTGTATCAAGATCTTAGAGTGTTGTGAATGTGATTGTCTCTATGCATCCTCAACCTGAAGGCAATGTTTTAAAACTGCACTGAGTAGGATTTCACATTCTATTTTCTTTCACATTCATTTTATTCTACTATATTTCACAGCATATAATGGAATGAAGGCATGTCAATGGGATAAATGTGCTTTAAAAGCACATGAGGTCAACAGATTAGAGATGACTTGTTTAGTTCAAGATAACTTGAACAAACAAAAGTTCATGCTTGGAGAGCTCCAAAACATGGTTGGTACTATGTCCATTGTTAGTAATGTTTTATTGTGTGAACCATTTTGACCCTCCCCTTTCTTCTGCATATAGTCCATTTTACCATGTTTAACAAAGACACATTGAAACGGCTATGCATGAAATACTTTTTCATCTAATACAAAGTGGTGACGATTCAAAATAGGACATGAATCAAGGCATTGATTTAAAATAAGTAAATAAATCATTAAATCCAGTTTATGGGTATGGTTATGTTTGGTGCCCCCGCACAACAGTGATGCGTCTCATTCCATAATGAAAGTGGGTTGAGTCTCCAGAGGCCCGTGCATGGGCCCTGCGGTTGGCTGCGGTTCGGCGGTCAGCAGTGGTAGGCAGCAGGGGGCGGGGGGGGGGCGAACGTTATGACGCCACACGGCTGCGATTGGCTGCGGTTCCGGCGGTTGACAGGGAGCAACCGCAGGATGAAATGTCACGTGCAGTGGCGCGTCACGGCATTCAGTGTTCAAGAGACGCCTGCTTGTGATCACGCATGAGGAAAGGGGCGGGGCTAGAGCCTGCTGGAAGCCGCCGAACCGCAGATGGCCGTGAACACGGCTCTGACATGCTCGCTCCCTCTTTGGTGACTGTGGCAGCAGCATTGAAACCCATTCTTAAGGGATAGCATGGTCATCGAAAAACATTCTTGTTAGGTATATGTCATGGACTCAATAGTTGTTTAGGGTAATACAATTAATGATTCAAATGGTAGGCGCTCATATCCTTAAATTTTATAATTGGAAACATTGATTGTAAATTGCTGATTGATTGATGGGTTGTAAACCAGCCGAAAACTCAAGTTGCTTCTAGCTCTTCAATTTACTGCAAGAAGTTTGAATGTAGAACTGTTGGCCGGCAGCTGGATATTGTGCAAAGTAAATAGACAAAGCTTGAAACAGTTTAAAAAAAAAATTGTGGTAAAGGTATTGATTTAATATTTTATATTGCTCAGTTAACTGCATTTGTGTCTGTCAGGTGTCAACCCCAGCTACAACAAAACCATTGCATGCTTTTCACTGCATACTCGATGATATGGCATACCTTATATACCCACCCCAACCCGAAGCTATATACCTACCCCAACCCAAAGTTATATACCTACCCCAACGCGAAGCTATATACCTACCCCAACCCGAAGCTATATACCTACCCCAAACCCAAAGCTATATACCTACCCCCAACCCGAAGCTTCTTGCTGTTCTTCCCTTTGCATTTATGATATGGCTCAATTATTATTAAAGGAAATAGTTCACCTTCAACATTAGTTTTAAACTGAGATAGCTGTTTTGTAGCCCATGTTGGGAAACCTCTATCTGCAAGTTTCCTTGACTGAAAAAGACTCCAGCCGAAGATATTTGACTTTTTGGCGAAGGAATTCGGCGCATATATGATATACCGTACCGTCTGGAAGTGCCAGCACTGCCATGGAGCATGCGCAGATCAATAACGCACACCATAACATTAATGATTTACGACCTTCTGTCCTGAATTGGCGCGATGTAGGACCATTTGTGAAAAGAAAAAAAGAAACTGTATTCAAAAATATAATAAAATCGTTCTGAAAAAAAATCCGAAGGTGAACTATTTCCTTTAAGCTTTTATGACTTTTCTATCTTAGCCTTTTGTATAATCAACAATGACATGTAAATGTAATACGTTTTGTTTTGTGAAACAGCCATCTTCATTGCATCAGCGCTTTGAAATATTGTTGTGATTGTAGGAAATATTGTCCCTCACATTCTTCCAGCTATTTTGCTTTTTGACACAAGCACAGCTTTACATAGTCCCATAGATTGATTTCCCCTGCATGACAGTATCCATTATTTGGTTGGTAGTTAACCGCTCCCAGTATCTTCAAGTTGCAATTTATATATACGAGTCTATACGAGTCTATATACGAGTATATATACGAGTCTTGCAATTTAACGAGTCTAATATATATTGTAACGGGTTAAGATCAAGGGCCGGTCAAATAGAGTAACACACAAATTTCAGCTTACAATGATAGTCAGGGATGCCCTTTGTGGACAGATCCTCGTATCCTACCATACCATACCTTACCATACCATATATTGATCGAGAATATAGAGTAGGTCATTAGACCTGAAGACCCCGGTTTCATCAAGCTCCGGTCGTGGTGTACAGTGCGTCAGTCAGTGTCTGGGATGACGTGGTGTATGTCAGCCCAGTGCTTGTCGAGGCGCGACTTGAACTGGCAGACGGACGTCGCGCTCACCACCTCGGCGGAGAGACTGTTCCAGTTATTGACTGTCCTGACGGAGAAGGTTTGCCGGCGGACCCTGGACACCGCTCTTGGCTTGGCCAGCTTCCACTGGTGACCACCCCTGGTGTGCCTGTTCTCTGATGCGGCGAAGAAGTTCGTCGGGTCTAGGTCGACACCTCCGTGGACGATCTGGTAGACCTGGATCATGTCGCCTCTGCGGCGCCGGTAGTAGAGAGAGGGCAGACGCAGAGCTCGGAGTCGCTCCGGGTAGGGGAGGTGGGACACTTCTCTGCTTAGCCGTGTCGCTCGCCGCTGGACCCGTTCCACCTTGCGCTGGTCAGCGCGATTGAATGGCCCCCAGATGACGTTGGCGTACTCGAGGTGCGGGCGCACCATGATCTTGTAGGGTAGCGGCACGGTGGACTTGTCCAGTTTCTGGAACGACCTCTTGATGACGGCTAGGACTTGGCTGGCTTTGGAGACAGCTGCAGCTGCCTGTTGCCGGAACTTCAGCTCCGAGTCGACCTGCACGCCGAGGTCGCGCTCAAGGAGCGAGTGCGCCATTTCCGTGTCCCGCATCACGGAATCCTAGAGTCAATACCGTGTCCCCCATTCTAGAGTCATACTGTGTCCCCATCCTAGAGTCAATACTGTGTCGCCCATCCTAGAGTCAATACCGTGTCCCCCATCCTAGAGTCAATACCGTGTCACCCATTCTAGAGTCAATACCGTGTCCCCCATCCTAGAGTCAATACCGTGTCCCCCATCCTAGAGTCAATACCGTGTCCCCCATCCTAGAGTCAATACCGTGTCCCCCATCCTAGAGTCAATACCGTGTCCCCCATTCTAGAGTCAATACCGTGTCCCCCATCCTAGAGTCAATGCCGTGTCCCCCATCCTAGAGTCAATACCGTGTCCCCCATCCTAGAGTCATACCGTGTCCCCTATCCTAGAGTCAATACCGTGTCCCCCATCCTAGAGTCAATACCGTGTCCCCCCATCCTAGAGTCAATACCGTGTCGCCCATCCTAGAGTCAATACCGTGTCCCCCATCCTAGAGTCAATACCGTGTCCCCCATCCTAGAGCCAATACCGTGTCCCCCATCCTAGAGTCAATACCGTGTCGCCCATCCTAGAGTCAATACCGTGTCCCCCATCCTAGAGTCAATACCGTGTCCCCTCATCCTAGAGTCAATACTGTGTCCCCCCCATCCTAGAGTCAATACCGTGTCGCCCATCCTACAGTCAATACCGTGCCCCCCCCCCCATCCTAGAGTCAATACCGTGTCACCCATTCTAGAGTCAATACCGTGTCCCCCATACTAGTCAATACCGTGTCCCCCATCCTAGAGTCAATACCGTGTCCCCCATCCTAGAGTCAATACCGTGTCCCCCCATCCTAGAGTCAATACCGTGTCCCCTATCCTAGAGTCAATACCGTGTCGCCCATCCTAGAGTCAATACCGTGTCCCCCATCCTAGAGTCAATACCGTGTCCCCCATCCTAGAGCCAATACCGTGTCGCCCATCCTAGAGTCAATACTGTGTCCCCCAATCCTAGAGTCAATACCGTGTCTCATATCCTAGAGTCAATACCGTGTCTCCCATCCTAGAGTCAATACCGTGTCCCCCATCCTAGAGTCAATACCGTGTCCCCCATCCTAGAGTCAATACCGTGTCGCCCATCCTACAGTCAATACCGTGTCCCCCCCCCCCATCCTAGAGTCAATACCGTGTCGCCCATCCTAGAGTCAATACCGTCCCCCCATCCTAGAGTCAATACCGTGTCCCCTATCCTAGAGTCAATACCGTGTCGCCCATCCTAGAGTCAATACCGTGTCCCCCATCCTAGAGTCAATACCGTCCCCCCATCCTAGAGTCAATACCGTGTCCCCTATCCTAGAGTCAATACCGCCCCCCCCCCCCCCCCCCGTCCTAGAGTCAATACAGTGTCCCCCCATCCTAGAGTCAATACCGTGTCCCCTATCCTAGAGTCAATACCGTGTCGCCCATCCTAGAGTCAATACCGTGTCCCCCCATCCTAGAGTCGATACCGTGTCGCCCATCCTAGAGTCAATACCGTCCCCCCATCCTAGAGTCAATACCGTGTCCCCTATCCTAGAGTCAATACCGTGTCGCCCATCCTAGAGTCAATACCGTGTCCCCCATCCTAGAGTCAATACCGTGTCCCCCATCCTAGAGTCAATACCGTGTCTCCCATCCTAGAGTCAATACTGTGTCGCCCATCCTAGAGTCAATACTTATTGTAATTGTATGTGGTAACACATACTACTGGAAATTAAAACACAACATATGATCTCATACAATTGCTGCTAGAATAGCAATTATAAATATGGGACACATTATAGCAATTTGTCTTATACTTCTCCAAATCCATAAATTGTAATCTTTGGTCAGTGCATACACTGTAAAAATGCTACCATCCAGAGTACCAGAGTACCATCCATCCAGAGTACACTGGTCACCAGTTCGGGTTTTCAAGTGAACTAGGCATTAATAAGCTCACTAATAAGCATAAGCAACAATAAGCAAGACTTGTAACTCCATGACTTTGTCATCTCTTAACCAATGTGATGCTCCTCCTACCACTATGCTGACTGCTGTTATCGTACTGCAATTCGCTGTGACACCCTGGCCCGTCTCCCCAGCCCTGCACCACCACCCCATCTGACTGTGGCCCTGTCCTGTCACTGACCACCACTGCCCCATCTCCCCAGCCCCACACCACCACCCCATCTGACTGTGGCCCTGTCCTGTCGCTGACCGCCACTACAGGCTGGCGGAGAGCCGTACTCGCTGTACGGCGGCGCAGCGCAGCTCCGGCTGGGGCGGCTGCAGCTGCCGGCCGAGCTGCGCCAGCTCGCCGAGCGGCTGGCGGCGCTGCAGCTGCAGCCGCAGCCCGTGTCCGCCCGGTTCGTCCGCCGCGTCTCCGATCTGCTGCAGGAGCTGCGACCCAGCGGAGAGTCAGAGGCGGGCTGGCACCATGCTGCTCAGGTGAGTCGGTAGTCTGTCACAGCAGCTGTGGACGGTCGGTCGGGCTGGAACCATGCTGCTCAGGTGAGTCGGTAGTCTTGTCACAGCAGCTGTGGACGGTCGGTCGGGTGGGTGGTGAACCATGCTGCTCAGGTGAGTCGGCAGCCTGTCACAGCAGCTGTGGACGGTCGGGCGGGTGGTGAACCATGCTGCTCAGGTGAGTCGGTAGTCTGTCACAGCAGCTGTGGATGGTCGGGCGGGTGGTGAACCATGCTGCTCAGGTGAGTCGGCAGCCTGTCACAGCAGCTGTGGACGGTCGGGCGGGTGGTGAACCATGCTGATCAGGTGAGTCGGTAGTCTGTCACAGCAGCTGTGGACGGTCGGGCGGGTGGTGAACCATGCTGCTCAGGTGAGTCGGCAGCCTGTCACAGCAGCTGTGGACGGTCGGGCGGGCGGGTGGTGAACCATGCTGCTCAGGTGAGTCGGTAGTCTGCCACAGCAGCTGTGGACGGTCGGGCGGGTGGTGAACCATGCTGCTCAGGTGAGTCGGTAGTCTGTCACAGCAGCTGTGGACGGTCGGGCGGGTGGTGAACCATGCTGCTCAGGTGAGTCGGCAGCCTGTCACAGCAGCTGTGGACGGTCGGGCGGGTGGTGAACCATGCTGATCAGGTGAGTCGGTAGTCTGTCACAGCAGCTGTGGACGGTCGGGCGGGTGGTGAACCATGCTGCTCAGGTGAGTCGGCAGCCTGTCACAGCAGCTGTGGACGGTCGGGCGGGCGGGTGGTGAACCATGCTGCTCAGGTGAGTCGGTAGTCTGCCACAGCAGCTGTGGACGGTCGGGCGGGTGGTGAACCATGCTGCTCAGGTGAGTCGGTAGTCTGTCACAGCAGCTGTGGACGGTCGGGCGGGCGGGTGGTGAACCATGCTGCTCAGGTGAGTCGGTAGTCTGCCACAGCAGCTGTGGACGGTCGGGCGGGTGGTGAACCATGCTGCTCAGGTGAGTCGGTAGTCTGTCACAGCAGCTGTGGATGGTCGGGCGGGTGGTGAACCATGCTGCTCAGGTGAGTCGGCAGCCTGTCACAGCAGCTGTGGACGGTCGGGCGGGTGGTGAACCATGCTGATCAGGTGAGTCGGTAGTCTGTCACAGCAGCTGTGGACGGTCGGGCGGGTGGTGAACCATGCTGCTCAGGTGAGTCGGCAGCCTGTCACAGCAGCTGTGGACGGTCGGGCGGGCGGGTGGTGAACCATGCTGCTCAGGTGAGTCGGTAGTCTGCCACAGCAGCTGTGGACGGTCGGGCGGGTGGTGAACCATGCTGCTCAGGTGAGTCGGTAGTCTGTCACAGCAGCTGTGGACGGTCGGGCGGGTGGTGAACCATGCTGCTCAGGTGAGTCGGTAGTCTGCCACAGCAGCTGTGGACGGTCGGGCGGGTGGTGAACCATGCTGCTCAGGTGAGTCGGTAGTCTGTCACAGCAGCTGTGGACGGTCGGGCGGGTGGTGAACCATGCTGCTCAGGTGAGTCGGTAGTCTGCCACAGCAGCTGTGGACGGTCGGGCGGGTGGTGAACCATGCTGCTCAGGTGAGTCGGTAGTCTGTCACAGCAGCTGTGGACGGTCGGGCGGGTGGTGAGCCATGCTGCTCAGGTGAGTCGGTAGTCTGCCACAGCAGCTGTGGACGGTCGGTCGGGTGGGTGGTGAACCATGCTGCTCAGGTGAGTCGGTAGTCTTGTCACAGCAGCTGTGGACGGTCGGGCGGGTGGTGAACCATGCTGCTCAGGTGAGTCGGTAGTCTGTCACAGCAGCTGTGGACGGTCGGTCGGGTGGGTGGTGAACCATGCTGCTCAGGTGAGTCGGCAGCCTGTCACAGCAGCTGTGGACGGTCGGGCGGGTGGTGAACCATGCTGCTCAGGTGAGTCGGCAGCCTGTCACAGCAGCTGTGGACGGTCGGGCGGGTGGTGAACCATGCTGCTCAGGTGAGTCGGTAGTCTGTCACAGCAGCTGTGGACGGTCGGGCGGGCGGGTGGTGAACCATGCTGCTCAGGTGAGTCGGCAGCCTGTCACAGCAGCTGTGGACGGTCGGGTGGGTGGTGAACACTCACCCTGTTTGGGTTGAACATTATGCCGTATTTGCCTTTGTGTAGGCCTTTGCATTGTCAGTTGTTTGATCACATCGTACAACTAACGATGACGAGTGGTGTTTGGTTGTATTGTAGAATGTAGATACTATAGTTGACTTATCGTCGACACTTCTTTAGCATATTGTCAGCGTCGCCGTGGAAATGTAAGCCCCATGCGTCATTGCCCAGGTTTCCCCCGTTCAGCAGCCGACTTTCGCTCCGTTTACAGTCGATGTCGAGGAAGGGTTCGTTTGAGCCGTGGCCTGGCTTTGGCGATACGCTCGTCGCCATGGCAACGGGTCGCATCACTGGCGCCGATGTAGCGTTGGCGGGCAGTCAGCTGAAGCTGCTGCTGACGCTGGAGGGTAACCAGCAGATTCTCTTCAAACCGCAGTGGTGAGTCGTGCTCTCAATACACACGTCTTCGATGGTGTGTGATGACATGTGCATCGTGTCGGCGGGACCTGTGCCAGTGTCCTCAGTCCTCAGTCCTCAGCAGAGGTCGCCACCGGCCGGGCTGGCCCTATGGGCCATAGGCCGGCCCTGGGCTGGGCCTCAACTTTAAGGAAATCACCGGGCTCTGTACGGGCCTGGGCTGAGAATGTTGAAGTAATGCGCGCAAGCTCAGGTCAGAGCTTAAACATATTTTAACCAGCAGTTCACTTCCACAGCAACACACTGTTGCTGTGGCTGTGGCTTTTGTTTTTGGTTAGCATAGTTAGTTCATTGTTTCACATTTATAGTATACAAGTAAATATGCTGGGATAATGATTGCAAATTTTGTGAAAATAATTATATGCTTAATCTGAACGGGCCGGACCGGGTCTGGGCCTCAATATTATGAATTTGACCGGTCCGGGCCTGGGCTTGGTGTGCATGGGCCCGGGCCGGGCTAGGCTGGGGTTTGGTGGGCCCGTGACGAACACTGGTCCTCAGTCGTGCCTGTGACCGGTGACCTGTGACCTCTGACCTCTGACCTGTGGCCTGTGACCTGTGACCTCTGACCTCTGACATGTGACCTCTGACCTCTGACCTCTGACCTCTGACCTCTGACCTCTGACCTCTGACCTCTGACCTCTGACCTGTGACCTCTGACCTGTGACCTCTGACCTGTGACCTCTGACCTGTGACCTCTGACCTGTGACCTCTGAACTGTGACCTCTGACATGTGACCTCTGACATGTGACCTCTGACCTGTGACCTCTGACCTGTGACCTCTGACCTGTGACCTCTGACCTGTGACCTCTGACCTGTGACCTGACCTGTGACCTCTGACCTGTGACCTCTGACCTGTGACCTCTGACCTGTGACCTCTGACCTGTGACCTGTGACCTCTGGCCTGTGACCTCTGACCTGTGACCTGTGACCTGTGACCTCTGACCTGTGACCTCTGACCTGTGACCTCTGACCTGTGACCTCTGACCTGTGACCTCTGACCTGTGACCTCTGACCTGTGACCTCTGACCTGTGACATCTGACCTGTGACCTCTGACCTGTGACCTCTGACCTCTGACCTCTGACCTGTGATCTCTGACCTGTGACCTCTGACCTGTGACCTCTGACCTGTGACCTGACCTCTGACCTGTGCCCTCTGACCTGTGACCTGTGACCTGTGACCCGTAACCTGTACTCTACAGGTACCGGCGTGACCGGCCACTCCGTGGCGGCCTTCTATCGGGCCGGGACCGTCCTCACGCCGAGCTGGCCGGCTGGCACCTGGTGCGTCTGCTGGGCGTGGGCCGCGCGCCGCTGACGACCGCCCGGACCCTGCGGCTGGACGCCGAGGTACGACCGGTGGCCACTGGCCGACTGAGGAGGACCATGACCAGGAGAGGTGAGTCAGGAGTATACTGATTATAGCGTGCATATACTAGCCGGCAGAACGTTAGCACTAGGACGCCGTCATCTTCGTTAGCAGACACCGGTGTTTGGTATAGAGACAGGTTAACAGCATAACGCCTTTCCTCTCAACTCCATGTCTTCGCAGATGGGGTTTTGAAGCACTGGTATTCAAGTTGATCAGGAGTGTGTTGTTGGTAATGAATGATACTCTCGTTTACCGCTGTGGAGAATGAACCATTGGTGTAGGAAGTATTTCCTTAACCTACTTACTATTCACATATTTCCTGAAAAGTGATAGCGTGTCCCTGATGAACGCTGTAATCCTTCTAGACTCGCGCTCCTGTGTGATTGTTGTCACCCCAGCCCAGCCCCAGGCTTGCGCAGATGTGTGTTTAGGGAGTGTCGCTGACTCGCTACTGTTGTGTGACTGCTCTTTGTTCTCTCCCAGGCTCGCGCTCCTGCGTGTTCAGGAGTGCCGCTACTGCAGCTGTGTGACTGTTACGACCCCTAACCCCCTGACCCCTGACCCCAGCTGGCCCCCTGATCCCTGGCCTGGCTGACGCTCCTGTGTAACTATAATGACCCCACTCTCCAACAGGCTCGTGCTCCTGCGTGTTCAGGAGTGCCGCTACTGCAGCTGTGTGACTGTTACGACCCCTAACCCCCTGACCCGGCCTGACCCCAGCTGGCCCCCTGACCCGGCCTGGCCCCCTGACCCCTGGCCTGGCTGACGCTCCTATGTAACTATAATGACCCCACTCTCCAACAGGCTCGCGCTCCTGCGTGTTCGGGGAGTGCCGCTACTGTTCGCCGGAGCGTCCCGTCTGCACTGACAGTGCCGGGGTGCTGGCCGGAGTGGCCATCCTCTGGCTGCCGAACAGCGCCTCTATGCGCAGTCACCCGCACCCCTGGCGGCGGACCTACTCCGGCCAGCTGGCACGGTGAGGACCCCTGGCGGAGGACCTACTCCGGCCAGCCGGCACGGTGAGGACTCCTGGCAGTGGACCTACTCCGGCCAGCCGGCACGGTGAGGACTCGGCCTGGCGGCGTACCTACTCCGGCCAGCCGGCACGGTGAGGACCCCTGACAGTGTACCTACTCCGGCCAGCCGGCACGGTGAGGACCCCTGGCAGTGGACCTACTCCGGCCAGCCGGTACGGTGAGGACCCCTGGCGGCGGACCTACTCCGGCCAGCCGGCACGGTGAGGACTCGGCCTGGCAGTGGACCTACTCCGGCCAGCCGGCATGGTGAGGACCCCTGGCGGCGGACCTACTCCGGCCAGCCGGCACGGTGAGGACCTCTGACAGTGTACCTACTCCGGCCAGCCGGCACGGTGAGGACCCCTGGCGGCGTACCTACTCCGGCCAGCCGGCACGGTGAGGACCCGGCCTGACGGCGTACCTACTCCGGCCAGCCGGCATGGTGAGGACCCCTGGCGGCGTACCTACTCCGGCCAGCCGGCATGGTGAGGACCCCTGGCGGCGTACCTACTCCGGCCAGCCGGCATGGTGAGGACCCCTGGCGGCGTACCTACTCCGGCCAGCCGGCACGGTGAGGACCCGGCCTGGCAGTGGACCTACTCCGGCCAGCCGGCACGGTGAGGACCCTGCCTGGCGGCGGACCTACTCCGGCCAGCCGGCACGGTGAGGACCCCTGGCAGTGGACCTACTCCGGCCAGCCGGCACGGTGAGGACTCGGCCTGGCGGCGTACCTACTCCGGCCAGCCGGCACGGTGAGGACCCCTGACAGTGTACCTACTCCGGCCAGCCGGCACGGTGAGGACCCCTGGCGGCGGACCTACTCCGGCCAGCCGGCACGGTGAGGACCCCTGGCGGCGGACCTACTCCGGCCAGCCGGCACGGTGAGGACCCCTGGCGGCGGACCTACTCCGGCCAGCCGGCACGGTGAGGACTCGGCCTGGCGGCGGACCTACTCCGGCCAGCCGGCACGGTGAGGACCCCTGGCAGTGGACCTACTCCGGCCAGCCGGCATGGTGAGGACCCCTGGCGGCGTACCTACTCCGGCCAGCCGGCACGGTGAGGACCCTGCCTGGCGGCGGACCTACTCCGGCCAGCCGGCACGGTGAGGACTCGGCCTGGCAGTGGACCTACTCCGGCCAGCCGGCATGGTGAGGACCCCTGGCGGCGGACCTACTCCGGCCAGCCGGCACGGTGAGGACCTCTGACAGTGTACCTACTCCGGCCAGCCGGCACGGTGAGGACCCCTGGCGGCGTACCTACTCCGGCCAGCCGGCACGGTGAGGACCCCTGGCGGCGTACCTACTCTGGCCAGCCGGCATGGTGAGGACCCCTGGCGGCGTACCTACTCCGGCCAGCCGGCATGGTGAGGACCCCTGGCGGCGTACCTACTCCGGCCAGCCGGCATGGTGAGGACCCCTGGCGGCGTACCTACTCCGGCCAGCCGGCACGGTGAGGACCCGGCCTGGCAGTGGACCTACTCCGGCCAGCCGGCACGGTGAGGACCCTGCCTGGCGGCGGACCTACTCCGGCCAGCCGGCACGGTGAGGACTCGGCCTGGCAGTGGACCTACTCCGGCCAGCCGGCACGGTGAGGACTCGGCCTGGCGGCGGACCTACTCCGGCCAGCCGGCACGGTGAGGACCCCTGGCAGTGGACCTACTCCGGCCAGCCGGCACGGTGAGGACCCCTGGCGGCGTACCTACTCCGGCCAGCCGGCACGGTGAGGACCCGGCCTGGCGGAGGACCTACTCCGGTCAGCCGGCATGGTGAGGACCCCTGGCAGTGGACCTACTCCGGCCAGCCGGCACGGTGAGGACCCGGCCTGGCGGAGGACCTACTCCGGTCAGCCGGCATGGTGAGGACCCCTGGCGGAGGACCTACTCCGGCCAGCTGGCACGGTGAGGACCCCTGGCAGTGGACCTACTCCGGCCAGCCGGCACGGTGAGGACCCCTGGCGGCGGACCTACTCCGGCCAGCCGGCATGGTGAGGACCCCTGGCAGTGTACCTACTCCGGCCAGCCGGCACGGTGAGGACCCCTGGCAGTGGACCTACTCCGGCCAGCCGGCACGGTGAGGACCCCTGGCAGTGTACCTACTCCGGCCAGCCGGCATGGTGAGGACCCCTGGCAGTGTACCTACTCCGGCCAGCTGGCACGGTGAGGACCCCTGGCGGCGGACCTACTCCGGCCAGCTGGCACGGTGAGGACCCCTGGCGGCGGACCTACTCCGGCCAGCCGGCATGGTGAGGACCCCTGGCAGTGTACCTACTCCGGCCAGCCGGCACGGTGAGGACCCCTGGCGGAGGACCTACTCCGGCCAGCCGGCACGGTGAGGACCCGGCCTGGCGGCGTACCTACTCCGGCCAGCCGGCACGGCGAGGACTCCCCCTGGCGGCGTACCTACTCCGGCCAGCCGGCACGGTGAGGACCTCTGACAGTGTACCTACTCCGGCTAGCCGGCACGGTGAGGACCCCTGGCGGCGGACCTACTCCGGCCAGCCGGCACGGTGAGGATTGAGGACCCCTGGCGGCGAATCTACTCCGGCCAGCCAGCACGGTGAGGACCCTGCCTGGCGGCGGACCTACTCCGGCCAGCCGGCACGGTGAGGACTCGGCCTGGCAGTGGACCTACTCCGGCCAGCCGGCACGGTGAGGACTCGGCCTGGCGGCGTACCTACTCCGGCCAGCCGGCACGGTGAGGACCCTGCCTGGCGGCGGACCTACTCCGGCCAGCCGGCACGGTGAGGACTCGGCCTGGCAGTGGACCTACTCCGGCCAGCCGGCACGGTGAGGACTCGGCCTGGCGGCGTACCTACTCCGGCCAGCCGGCACGGTGAGGACCCTGCCTGGCGGCGGACCTACTCCGGCCAGCCGGCACGGTGAGGACTCGGCCTGGCAGTGGACCTACTCCGGCCAGCCGGCACGGTGAGGACTCGGCCTGGCGGCGTACCTACTCCGGCCAGCCGGCACGGTGAGGACCCTGCCTGGCGGCGGACCTACTCCGGCCAGCCGGCACGGTGAGGACTCGGCCTGGCAGTGGACCTACTCCGGCCAGCCGGCACGGTGAGGACTCGGCCTGGCGGCGTACCTACTCCGGCCAGCCGGCACGGTGAGGACTCGGCCTGGCAGTGGACCTACTCCGGCCAGCCGGCACGGTGAGGACCCCTGGCGGCGTACCTACTCCGGCCAGCCGGCACGGTGAGGACCCCTGGCGGCGTACCTACTCCGGCCAGCCGGCACGGTGAGGACCCCTGACAGTGTACCTACTCCGGCCAGCCGGCATGGTGAGGACCCCTGGCAGTGGACCTACTCCGGCCAGCCGGCACGGTGAGGACTCGGCCTGGCGGCGTACCTACTCCGGCCAGCCGGCATGGTGAGGACCCCTGGCGGCGTACCTACTCCGGCCAGCCGGCACGGTGAGGACCCGGCCTGGCGGAGGACCTACTCCGGTCAGCCGGCATGGTGAGGACCCCTGGCGGCGGACCTACTCCGGCCAGCCGGCACGGTGAGGACCCGGCCTGGCAGTGGACCTACTCCGGCCAGCCGGCACGGTGAGGACTCGGCCTGGCGGCGTACCTACTCCGGCCAGCCGGCACGGTGAGGACTCGGCCTGGCAGTGGACCTACTCCGGCCAGCCGGCATGGTGAGGACCCCTGGCGGCGTACCTACTCCGGCCAGCCGGCACGGTGAGGACCCCTGACAGTGTACCTACTCCGGCCAGCCGGCATGGTGAGGACCCCTGGCGGCGTACCTACTCCGGCCAGCCGGCATGGTGAGGACCCCTGGCGGCGTACCTACTCCGGCCAGCCGGCACGGTGAGGACCCCTGGCGGCGTACCTACTCCGGCCAGCCGGCATGGTGAGGACCCCTGGCGGCGTACCTACTCCGGCCAGCCGGCATGGTGAGGACCCCTGGCGGCGTACCTACTCCGGCCAGCCGGCATGGTGAGGACCCCTGGCGGCGTACCTACTCCGGCCAGCCGGCACGGTGAGGACTCGGCCTGGCGGCGGACCTACTCCGGCCAGCCGGCACGGTGAGGACCCCTGGCGGCGGACCTACTCCGGCCAGCCGGCACGGTGAGGACCCCTGGTGGCAGACCTACTCCGGCCAGCCGGCACGGTGAGGACCCGGCCTGGCGGCGGACCTACTCCGGCCAGCCGGCACGGTGAGGACCCCTGGTGGCAGACCTACTCCGGCCAGCCGGCACGGTGAGGACCCTGCCTGGCGGCGGACCTACTCCGGCCAGCCGGCACGGTGAGGACTCGGCCTGGCAGTGGACCTACTCCGGCCAGCCGGCATGGTGAGGACCCCTGGCGGCGTACCTACTCCGGCCAGCCGGCACGGTGAGGACTCGGCCTGGCAGTGGACCTACTCCGGCCAGCCGGCACGGTGAGGACTCGGCCTGGCGGCGGACCTACTCCGGCCAGCCGGCACGGTGAGGACCTCTGACAGTGTACCTACTCCGGCTAGCCGGCACGGTGAGGACCCCTGGCGGCGGACCTACTCCGGCCAGCCGGCACGGTGAGGACCCGGCCTGGCGGAGGACCTACTCCGGCCAGCCGGCACGGTGAGGACTCGGCCTGGCGGCGGACCTACTCCGGCCAGCCGGCACGGTGAGGACCTCTGACAGTGTACCTACTCCGGCTAGCCGGCACGGTGAGGACCTCTGGCGGCGGACCTACTCCGGCCAGCCGGCACGGTGAGGATTGAGGACCCCTGGCGGCGGACCTACTCCGGCCAGCCAGCACGGTGAGGACCCCTGGTGGCAGACCTACTCCGGCCAGCCGGCACGGTGAGGACCCGGCCTGGCGGAGGACCTACTCCGGTCAGCCGGCACGGTGAGGACCCGGCCTGGCGGAGGACCTACTCCGGCCAGCCGGCACGGTGAGCGGGTAGTAGAAGGTAGTCCTGAACTTACAATCATTGGCAAGCTTGACGGCGGTGTTCGGTTAGAGATGGAGATGACTGTAGCACGTGGCCCGGTGAATCCAAGTCAGCTGACTCCGACACTGTTGCCGTTATCTTATGACATGACTGGACAGTCAGGGCTGATATTGACCGGCCCTCCTTCCGTTATCTTATGACATGACTGGACAGTCAGGGCTGATATTGACCGGCCCTCCTTCCGTTATCTTATGACATGACTGGACAGTCAGGTCTGATATTGGCCGGCCCTCCTTCCGTTATCTTATGACATGACTGGACAGTCGGGTCTGATATTGACCGACCCTCCTTCCGTTATCTTATGACATGACTGGACAGTCAGGGCTGATATTGACCGGCCCTCCTTCCGTTATCTTATGACATGACTGGACAGTCAGGGCTGATATTGACCGGCCCTCCTTCCGTTATCTTATGACATGACTGGACAGTCAGGTCTGATATTGACCGGCCCTCCTTCCGTTATCTTATGACATGACTGGACAGTCAGGTCTGGTATTGACCGGCCCTCCTTCCGTTATCTTATGACATGACTGGACAGTCAAGGCTGATATTGACCGACCCTCCTTCCGTTATCTTATGACATGACTGGACAGTCAGGGCTGATATTGACCGGCCCTCCTTCCGTTATCTTATGCCGACTGGACAGTCAGGGCTGATATTGACCGGCCCTCCTTCTGTTATCTTATGACATGACTGGACAGTCAGGGCTGATATTGACCGGCCCTCCTTCCGTTATCTTATGACATGACTGGACAGTCAGGGCTGATATTGACCGGCCCTCCTTCCGTTATCTTATGACATGACTGGACAGTCAGGGCTGATATTGACCGGCCCTCCTTCCGTTATCTTATGACATGACTGGACAGTCAGGGCTGATATTGACCGGCCCTCCTTCCGTTATCTTATGACATGACTGGACAGTCAGGGCTGATATTGACCGGCCCTCCTTCTGTTATCTTATGACATGACTGGACAGTCAGGGCTGATATTGACCGGCCCTCCTTCCGTTATCTTATGACATGACTGGACAGTCGGGGCTGATATTGACCGGCCCTCCTTCCGTTATCTTATGACATGACTGGACAGTCAGGGCTGATATTGACCGGCCCTCCTTCCGTTATCTTATGACATGACTGGACAGTCAGGTCTGATATTGACCGGCCCTCCTTCCGTTATCTTATGACATGACTGGACAGTCAGGTCTGATATTGACCGGCCCTCCTTCCGTTATCTTATGACATGACTGTACAGTCAGGGCTGATATTGACCGGCCCTCCTTGTGCGGTTTGTGTTCTGTCTATGAATTGGTAGACAAATAATTTGTCCTTCATTGATTTGCATTCATTTTGTTTTGTATTCAATATCATTCATTCACTCGTTCATTCCTTCATGCATTCACGATTAGACCCACCACTTCGCTGTAAGCTATGTGCTCCGAAGTAAAATCTACCTATGAAATATCACTTAAAACTAAATCAGATCGGTGTTAACCCGTTTTGTTTCGTGTACTGTATACAGGCCGGCGATCGGGAAAAATTGGAGACAAATTGAATTGACTTGTAGTTCCCAAACAAGATGTCACAGAGACATAATTAAACCAGCAATTTGGAGCTTATTTAATTATATTTCAACTTGTATATCTCTCAAAGGACAAAAAGAACAATCAATAGCTTTATGGCTCTTGATTCTGACCCGACGCAACAAGCTTTGGCAGTTATTTTCACTAATAAGTTTCAGCTCCCGACGGACACGAGCAATTAACTGACCCATATTATCATCCTGAAAGCTTGCAGCATACAGACGGGACTTTAGCAGAGCCCACACATGTTCTACAGGCTGGATTTGTGCCGTTCCAAGTGGACCGTCGTTTTTACAACGACCGGGATTTTCATTTCTGTCTGCTTCCAGCCCATCGCCTTGGTCAGCTTTGGGCCATTTTAAAACGTCTCTTATCTTATTTTTTACTGTTGTATCGTCAGTTGTGACTGGAACTTGTTTTTGGCGTCTATAACACCAGTCAGATTTCTCTTCAGACTTTTGCTGATGCCGGACCGGCAAACACCAAATTTGAGTGCAGCCTGTCGCCGCGAGGTACCCCACTTTGCATGCATGTACCCCTTGGTCTTTCCTCCTTACTCAGTGCTCCTGCTCATTTTCGGGCCTTCCTGTCACTTTCCTTCCTTTTTCACCAATGTATCACCTGTATTCATTCTTCTGACTATTTGGTATGCAGTTGATTTCGAAATAAATCTATTAGTTGGAATCAGTATATGAGAAAAGCTTTCCGCATGGCCAGCGTTTTCCAGAAAAACTGCCAAAATTGCTTCGGAGGTCCTGCTCAGATACGTTCTCCATGATAAAGTATATGAAAATATCAACGAAATTAAACACTTTCACACGTCTAAAAATGTCCATCTGTCATGCACTAAACACTGGAACTTATTAACATAGTCCCTCGCCGAGTAAAAAAGCGCTGTCAATTTTGTCTATTTTTCCCCGATCACCCTGTTTTTCACTATGCTGCAGTCTGAATAACTGTCTCCTCGCCTGTCGTCTCCCTCTCTGTCCAGGTGGGAGCAGGAGGCAGGTTTCTGCCGTCACGTGCGCGCCTCCCTGTCTCCCCGTCGGCTGCTGGACCTCGTGGACGCAGCGGTGTTCGACTTTCTGATTCAGAACGGCGACCGACACCACTTCGAGACGCTGGGCCGCGGCGGGCCCATGGTGCTCATCGACAATGGGAAGAGGTAACGAATGTCACGGCTCGGCCAGACCATGAGGAGAGGTGCAGAGGAGGGAGAGGCATCCTTCGTCATGATATGGGTGATGACCGGGACCAGACACCTGTTGCATGGTGGCCAAATTCAGAGATTTAGGGGGAATGGAGGAATGACAAAATTGCTTGTTTTATCAAAAAATGATAGGACGAAGGAGTTGTCCGGGTCTAAAAACATGAAAATATGGCCAGAATTTTCATGTTTTTGTGCTGGACACTCCCCATTTCACGATATCACATCATGACATAATTTGGTCATCTTTTTTTCCCCTACCTATTAATAGGTAGGCAGGAGTGCCCTTCCATGCCCATGTGACCAGATTACGTTAATTACCAGAGTATTTAATAAGGATAGGGTTATGCAATCCCGTTAGGTCACACCACTCCCCGCTATTTTGTGTTTGTGTGTTGCATGGAAAGGATAGCCGCCACCTGTATTAGTAAATGATTTGATCTGAGATTCGGGCGGACAGATAGCCTAGCTAGTAGCGCCCACTCGAAACCCATATCTGACTATAGTTAGGTGTTATGGGGATAAATGAATACAATTATACTCAGACATATAAACAAACCGCACAAACATGCACACAAACACACACACGCACGCACGCACGCACGCACGCACACGCACGCACGCACACGCACACGCACGCACGCACGCACGCACGCACGCACGCACGCACGCACGCACGCACGCACGCACGCACGCACGCACGCACGCACGCACGCACGCACGCACGCACGCACGCACGCACGCACGCACGCACGCACGCACGCACGCACGCACGCACACACACACACACACACACACACACACACACACACACACACACACACACACACACACACACACACACACACACACACACACACACACACACACACACACACACACACACACACACACACACACACACACACACACACACACACACACACACACACACACACACACACACACACACACACACACACACACACATACCCACATACCCACATACCCACATACCCCCCCCCCCCCCCACACCTGCTGCCTGCGCCGCCTTGCCTCAGGCCCATGCATTCACACACGCATACATTGAATAAAGTGAATAATATTTATTTATAAAAAAATAGACACATATGAGGATAGGAAAGTAAATAAAATAAATGAACATAAAAGGGCAGGACCAACTCAAATACATATTAAGAAGTAAATATAACGCTACCACTACAGATAAATAATTAGTACTGGTGCAGAATATACTCATGAACATATTTCTTTAGGGCATCCTTATTCCTAGGAACATTATCAATATCATTAAATAATTTACAAACTATTGTATTCCACGCCCTCGGAGCAGAGACAGATAGTGAAAATGCTTTATAATTTGTACGTGCATGTGGAATTCTAAAGTGTTGAATAGCTCTGGTGTTGACTGGCTCATGGTATCTAAACATTTCAAAAATTGGAGTAGGAAGAGCTTCTTTTACATAGCCCAAAAGTATGACTATTTGCTGTTTGTGTACCAAATCTGGAAACTTTAACATTTTGTATTTAACAAAAAGTTCTCTGGTGTGGTACAAGTATGGCTTTTTATCAATGATTCTGATTGCTGTTGTTGTTGTTGTTGTTGTTGTCTTCTCGGGTCGGCCCTACGGCCGACCGTAGCCCAAAGGCTCTCGGTGAGCCAGGTAGCCCCGGGCCAAGGCCGCCACGGCCCCGCCGTCTGGCAGCTGCTTCGGGTCTGGATGGATAGTCCCGAAGATACGGAGACGAGCGCCCGCCAGGCAGGGGCACCTCAGCAGGACGTGCTCCGGCGTGTCAGGCTCCTCCCTACACACCTGACAGAGCGCCGCCGGGCACGCGAGATTGCTGCACTGCTGGCAGCCCCGGGTCGGTTGACGGCCGATTCGGTGCAGATAACTCTGCGAGCGGGTCCAGTGACCCGCCCGCAGCTGGTGCACATTGACGGCGTCGTCTCGCTCATCAGAGAGGACTGGTTTCGGGAGCCGGCCTCCCATGATCCGCTTGAACAGGCATTCAGGCCAGCGACATCGCCAGGCCAGAGAGGCGGCGCGGCCGACTGCCTTGGTGAGGCTGCGGACGTCCACAGGAACATCTTCCTGCGGAAGGCTGGAGGCCCCCTTGGCCAGCTCGTCCGCCCTTTCATTTCCGGGTAGTCCACAGTGTGCCGGGACCCATTGTAGGAGCACCCGACTACCCCCCGCCGCGGTTGCCAGGAGCAGGCGTCAGATCGTCGCCCCCCAGCGCGGTCGTCTGCCCTCCGGCGCCGCTCGCGAGTGTGGCGAGCGCGGCCTGGGAGTCAGTGCATACGACCACCGGGCTCTCGCCCAGGTCGTCCCCCATCTGTTGCACCGCCTCCAGCGCCGCGCGTATCGCCACCAACTCGGCGCGCGTGCTGCTGCATACCACGCCGGCCGGCGCTTGGACCTCTTGTTCCGCACCGGACGGGAGGGCGATCAGGGCACCACCTCCCCCGGCCGTGACTCCGCCCTCCGCCGATCCGTCGCTCCAGATCCACACGGCATCCTCCGGCAGGGTAGCCAGGTGCTCCTCGGCAGCCGCCCGACGTACTTCGCCGGGGGCCGTCCTCCAGATGTCGGCGCCGATATCCAGCCGGATGCTGACTCCGCTGCAGTCCAGCCACGGCGGTATAGTGGTGTGCAGTCGCTCCTCCACGGGGACCCCGCTCACGCCCGCACGCGCGGCGGCTACCGCTCCGACGTCTCGCCACCCGGTGGTGGTCAGGAGGCGCCGCGGGACCACCGCCTCAGCGACCGCGCGGAGGGGGTCGTCCGTCTTCTGGGACGCCGCCGTTCCGGAGAGCCTCGCGGCCAACACTTCCCGGCGTGTCCGTACGGGGACCATGCCGGCCTCCGCCATGAGTGGGTTCCTCGGTGTACTCACGGGGCAACCGGTCACGGCCAGCGCCACCGCGCGCATCTCCCGTTCGAGAAGCTCCACGTGCGACTCCGACACCGCCGGGAGCCAGGCCGCGGCCGCTTATTCGAGCGCTCCACGGATGTATCCGTTGGCGACTGTCCGCAGCTGCGGCTCACGCAGCCCCCACGAGCGTCCGGTCAGCTTGCGAAGCTGGGCCACACGCGGCTTCACCTCCTTGCGGAGGCGCACACAGTGTTCTCCGAAGTGGAGCTGTCTGTCAAAGGTCACTCCGAGAAGGTGGAGATGCCGTCCTCCCTGGACACGCGCCCCGTCCACCCTGAGTGTGAAGCTGCGGGCGTCCTCGTACCGTTGGGACAGCACCAGGGTCTG